>OOFJ01135978.1:0-11983 GCA_900323375.1 Benthosema glaciale | reverse complement strand
CTTTGCTTGTAACCATATAGCTGTTCGTAGCCTATTTATATCTTTGGCATTGCATATACATATATATTATCATTTATGTCCTTTATTGCTAAATGCACATTGTAAATGTAT
Organism: Benthosema glaciale; assembly: GCA_900323375.1. NCBI lineage: Eukaryota > Metazoa > Chordata > Actinopteri > Myctophiformes > Myctophidae > Benthosema > Benthosema glaciale. The sequence goes on along the minus strand of OOFJ01135978.1, from coordinate 11,872 downwards.
TCCATTTCTTTGCTTTGTAGAATGGCTTATGGATTAATGGAGAATAAACTGATATCTTGTTAAGTTACTCTGGTGTCACACAAACTCTCTGATCGGAGAAACTTGGGTGGTCAGCTCAGATCCAACAAACTAACCAGCTAATATTTAATATAGATATACCATACAACAGACTTGGCATACTGTTTTATATTACATTGATCCAGTTGATACCAGAGAATAATATATATAATAATACAAAAAAGAAAATAGATCTTATATGGTGCTATTCAACACCCGGGAATAGCCCCACCTTTTTATTTACTGCCATAGTGTCAACACCTTACCGATGTGTCGGATCTGTGGTTAGACTAGAATATTTGCCAATATGATATGACTCGATAATGACAAATAAGGGCCAAAACCAATACTTTTCCGATAACGATACAGTATTTGCCGATACCGATATGACCCGATAATGACAAATAAGGGCCGATCCGATACTTTCCCGATACCGATACAGTATCGGGACATCCCTAATATTTTCCCATTGAAATCTTACAGAATCAGTACTGCACCTGCGTCACGGGAGTTGAATGCATGGCCCTACACTAAATAAGCTATTTAAGCCTGATTTAAGTGGTTTCACCCAATCACCCCTGTAAGGTTGGCCGAGCGGCTTAGGCTCCAAAAATGAACAAGTTCAGGATTACCGGTTTAGATTCTTTATTTCTCTTGCAATGAAGGCCTCTCAAATAAACACGACTTGGAAATATAGATTACAAAACAAAAAAAAGAAACAACTTAAAGCACAACTAAAGACAACAAACCTACAGACTGCCCTAAAGGCTATCCCTTTAAACTAAGGGCCCTGGCAGCTCTGTCTCTTGGCTGTTACCGCTTTGCCTGCTCCAGTACTACTCAGTCTCTGTCCCTTGCAGCCTCCCTTTATAGGGAGTGGATCCTACCACAAGTACAGATTCCAATTAACCATCAATTAGCTTTCACACACATTCTCCATAACACATGAATATTCTAACTTTTAAATAAATGTTGTACAACTTAACTGAATCACATTTCTAGGCACTCATATAATCAAAAATACTTTCACAACCAGAACACAGTTAAACCCATCATACACCCACCCCTTGTCCTCTACAGTACTTGTACTCTGCTCTGTTTCGGCAGTCCAGGTGGTGCCAGTACTGCAGAGGACAAACAGGTGACCAACAAACAATTCAGCTTGGTTCCAATAAACAGCATTTGAATAAACAGAATGTTTGAACCCCTGAAGTCTGTCTTTTTTTACATTGAATGTGACCGGTACAAATGTATGTATGTATGTATATATATAGGGCACGGGTTCCCCCGTGACAACCCCGCTCCAAAATCTTTACTTTCCACTCCAAATTCTATCATCTTAGCTGGGGTCAAACTTTTAAAGATTTGGCTTTTGGCGTGGTGTCAAGTATGTACCTACTCCGCCAGATTACGCGGTAGTATTGAGGTCATACATTCATAATCTGCATATAATCTTTTCAACATTTTGGTTAATACATGTAACATGCACACACATACTGTACACGCGCGTACACACACACACACACACACAGCCGTGTTCACACACACACACACACACACAGCCGTGTTCACACACACACACACACACACCACTCATGCATACACGCACTACACTACTGGCTACTGATTTCCACACCTCATTTGTTTATTCATAATTTATTCCTTAATTGATTCCTTATTTTTGCTTAATTAATACATTTAATTCATTTTGGTAAACTGCATCTTGCCTGTATTTTGGGCCCGGGTTCATAACACTCTTGAAGCTTGCTCTTACGCATTCTTGCTCTACAATCGGCCCTGGCCACATTTTTCGCCACTTTGCGTTTTCTTTAAAACACACTTTTTCCTAAGTACTCCTTTTTGACCCAAACTCACATCGATTACTTCTGGTTGTCATGTGAACAAGATGTAAATTAGTTAGATTTTTCTAATTAGTTCAAGTTCAAGTTTCAAGTTATGACTGCCTTCCAAACTTTGTGGGCCCTGCTGCAGGTAAGCAACCCGGCCTGACGGAGACCTGTGCTCTGAGGAGCACACATTTCTAGTTGAAAATATTTCAAACCTCGGTGGCCAGATAAAAAACACCAGACATGAACACGCAGTGCAGAATAGACGACTCAGCACTTCATCACGCAACCTTTTCCAGCACAGTGCTATTATCTAGCGCTCAAGGCAATTTAAAACACCAGGGAAAACGCTTTGGTAGACCCATGGCCTTACTGTAGCACTATAGCTACAATGAATAAGCTGACTTCAGGGTGTATTGAGTAATCAGCACAGCCTTGCTCCAACTGCCTTATCCCAAAGAACTAAAGAGGTAGTGAAACTAGAAATGAAAGCTGTGAGGTGTCATCATCTTTCATGGCTATATACCCACAATGGACACGACTCAGATGTTCTCAGAATCTCTGTGTTACTCTGATCCATATAAACCTGATTAAAAACAACACCACATGTTCAGACTACAGATTTTCTTCCTTTTTATGTAAGGTTATTCTTGTAATAATTGTAATCATCGTTTTATGGGCAGGGTCCGAACATTCAGCGAATATCAATATAGACAACACAAGCTGTGATCTTCAAGCTGTTGAGCTATACATGTGACTATTTTGCCAAAATGATTTGCTGTAAAGGGGAAAAAAGGAGTGGGCCAAGTACAGAATAGCCTACCTGAGAGAGTGGTGGTTCTAAGTGGTTAAAGGCATATTTCCCTTTCAAACATGTGTTAAGTTGCATGATAATTAATAGAAAAAATATATATGAAAAAAAAAACTAAAATCATGGCCTCATCAGGCATTAGAAGGACAATATATCAGTCACCACGTGGGTGTTTTCATTTAATCAAACATGGTTAAAATGGAGTTTGAAGTTACAATTGGCGAGTCACAAAAGCCTGAGTAGACATAAAATTACCCCAAATCTGTTTAAAATGTAAATATCCCTTAACCCATACTGTACATCCTGATCTTTTCTGGGTAAAAAAATCTATGCATGTACTACTTTAGCAACACCCAAAAAGAGGTTCCATGAATCCACACCTGAAAGGTAAAAAAACAAAAATGCACTAAATTACGGTGAGTCGGAAAAACCAAGAGTTGCACAACTCTTCTGAGATTCCACATTTCTTTGGAAGTCTTCTAGTGTTAGACCAGACAGCATATTCAGCATTGTCTTGCCATTCTGAACACCAAGATTGTACAATACCTCCCTCAGTCGAGAAGTAAATGGTAAATTTATATAGAACCTTTATCGAAGGAAGCCATGCAAGGTACCGACCAGCACATCGGGAGCAATTTGGGGTTCAGTGTCTTGCCCAAGGACACTTTGACATAGACAGGAGGAGCCAGGATTCAAACCGCCAACACATGGATCATTGGACGACCTGCTCTACCTCCTGAGCCACAGTCATTGAGAGAACACCTTTCAAAGGAAAAAAAAGTGATGCTAAACAAAGTCATTGTATCTTCCGGTACATGGAGGATAGTTGATGTGGTTATCTGACAATTGTCACACCAGGCAAATTTATGACTGCACATCTTTGATAGTGGCCTCAACACTGTTCAAAATTATTATGCATAATACAAATTGCACTATCTTAACAATTCTTAGCTACAAGCGATGCTTAAAACAATAAAAACAACCCTGAATGCAAATGACTCAGAATCTCAGAATTAAGTTTACAAGTTTGTAAGGCTGTGAAAGTCTGGAGTAAAAAAGGAGAACAACCAACATCCGTCTAGTAACTGTTAGCAGACATAATGGGTTTCGGTATTCTGTAAGAGCACATGTTTATGTGCAAACACATAATTCCATGTGTCCATTTGCATGAGTAATGAGAACTTTGATATATTTCACTTTCTGTAAGGCTTACAAATTGCTAAACTGACTAATCAAGTCTAAATGTAATTTTGTACCCTACAATCAAATACCTTTTGTTGAACATAAGAGCAGTAATTGTGTGGTAAACAATACAAGGAGTAGTTTACTTTTTACATTTAATGTCAATTATCTAATGTGATCCTGGGCTATACACACCCTCCACCAACCTAGTCCCCATATATGGGGAGAGCAACAGACTTGAACTCATGCTTCCTTCATGCATGAGTGTCCAAGTTGCCCCATTACACCTGATAGGGGGAGTTTCCCTGGTTGGACGTAGTGTGTAGAAGGAACACGTTATTCCAACTAGTTCCTTTCCCCTCCATCAGGCGCCCCGGCTGGCCAGGGGAGGCAGTTTAGAGACCAGGATTACTGCATGTTTTTTGTGAGGGTACCATCCTAGGGGAGACGGGGAGAACATGCAAACTCCACACAGAAAGGCCCTTTCGCCAACCCCACCTCTGGTATGGGCACTGATGACGCGGAGGAGGAGACACGCCGCCAGCAGCACCCACAGCGTCCCCAGCGGGAATCGAACACAGGCCTTCTAGCTGTGAGGGGACAGCACTAACAACTGGGTGCCACCGTGCCCCATATAGCACCTTTAAAACAATGTTCCAAAGTGCTTCACAGAGCAAGGTTAAAAACAACAAACAACATATTAAGACAGAAAAACTAATAGCAGCATTTAAATATGTACATTCACCTAAAGAACAGATTAGGAAAAACACTTGCAGAGCAGAGGTTCTCAACTTGGGAGTCGCAACCCCTCGGGGGGGTCGCAAAATTATTTTAGGGGGTCCACAAATTATATATATAAAAAAATTAAATAAAATGGAACCGAATGCAAATGTAGAAATTTAGAGTTTACATTGTACACATGCATGCATCCTTAATGATTATATCTGGTTTCAGTATTTATTTATGATGTATTTTCTCAATTATTAAGGTTATTGTAGCGGCCAATTTGTACTGGTGGTGGGGAGGGGGGCGGGGAGGGGGTCGCAAGACATGGCCAAAGCATTTCCGGGGGTCCCCAGCCAAAAACATTGAGAACCCCTGGTGTAGAGGTAGGTGTGATTTAAACACAGCCCGGTAAGATTTGGGAGGGGAGAGCATTTCAAATATATAAGTAGGGGTCCGGGGCCAGTTCAGTTCAGGGCTTTATAGGTGATGAGAAGGACTTTGAAGTCGAAAATAATAATTACACAACTCTTGCACAAGAGTTGCACAACTGATTGAACTGAGAACTGAGATTCTGCATTTCTTTGGAAGCGTTGTAGTGTTAGACCATACAGCCTATTCAGCATTGGCTTGCGGTTCTAATCTGAACACCAAGATTGTACAATACCTCCTCCAGTCAAGAAGTCATTGCATTGTTTAGCATATGTGATGCTAAACAAAGTCATTGTATCTTCCGGTACATGCAGGATAGTTGATGTGGTTATCTGACAATTGTCAACACCAGGCAAATTTATGACTATCTTTGATAGTAGCCTCAACACTGTTCATAATTATTATGCATAAAGCATAATACAAATTGCACCGTCTTAACAATTCTTAGCTACATGCAAGCTATTCTTAAAATAATGAAAACAACCCTGAATGTAAATGACTTAGAATCTAGAATGAAGTTTACAAGTTTGGAAAGTATGTGATTAATGTCTGTGGTAAAAAAAGGAGAACAACCAACATCCGTCTAGTAATTAGCATGGGTTTCGCCGGTATTTTGTAAGAGCTGTGTTCCAGTAGATCCTATAGATGTGCATACACATACTTCCATGTGTCCATGAGTAATGAGAGCTTTGACATCTTTCACTTTCACTTTCTGTAAGGCTTACAAATTGCTAACTGACTAATCAAGTCTAAAGGTAATTTTGTACCTCACAATCAAATATATTTTGTAGATGAACATAACAGCAGAAATTGTGTGGTAACAATACAAGGTGCATTTAACTTTTTACATTTCTATGGCGTGCGTGCGTGCGTGCGTGCGTGCGTGTGTGCGTGTGTGCTCAGCAAATCGTTGTGGAGAGGTGCAGCAAAACATTTGGGTAATGAATTTAGGCTAGAATAGATCATGGCCAGCATGTATATACATAATAACAGTATAGCCACTTGTGTAGGCTCAGGTCAGGTTGCATATCAACTTTTGAGAAATGGGTGGGTTTGAAAAGTGTTCCTTGTTTCCCAGAAGAAAGAAAATGTGTGATTGAATTATGCAACACTTAATGTGACGACATGATGTGACGTGAATGTGTCACTGCTATTAAGGTTCCTTCTTTTGACCCCAGCCTGCTCACATAAAACAAGTCCTCTGCTGTCAATGCATGGGTGATGCTGTTTACTGACAGACCTATGGGAACAATGCTAATTATGAGGAGAACTGTTGCAGCTGTTGTGATCTTTATCCAAGCTTTCCAGTGTTTGGCTTCAGATGGTACAGTATACTATATTGACCTTTTTTGTGTGATACTGTATGTCTTTTAATATCAACATATTATTGCATGTGTTGTGTACATTGTATCATACTTGGGCAAACTGGTGGCCCAGGGGCCACATGTGGCCCCTGGGCCATTCACTTAATGTGGTTCTCAGTTTAATATCAGAATACTGACTATTGACTGATTATTGATATGCAAACATGACCGCTTTACTTTACTTCAGTTTAAATTTGTAGCTTAATGATTTAAAATGCTATTGTGTTTTTTATGTCCAATGTATTAGTATTAGTTATCATAACTATAATTATATAGTTGTGATTAAAATGAAATTAAAATACTTTTCAGGATTCCAATTGAAAAAATAAATCAGGATTTCAATTCAAATAATAGCAAAAATAGCCGATCAACAAGCTCAATTGACTGGGTGTTCCTAATGGAATCCTAATGGAACACCCAGTACCAGTAGCACTAATATACTGTATATATTTTTGAAAAGTTGTTGCTGTTACTTCTATGAACATGCATTATTGCTTAGGATGAAAATATTTAAATTGTATAACCTTTGGGTGGACTGTAATTAAACTGTAGTTGTAAAACAACCATTCTAAGAGCCTTCATCCCTTGACTACTAGGTGATGGTGTACATAGTATTGGTTATGTCATCTCCCTACTAATTCCTTGAACCACTCTTTCCCCACAGATTCAACATTTAACCTTAAAACCAAGTTGGGTTTGTGCTTGACTTCGAGCCGTTATTCCTCAGAATTGTGCTATGACGTGCGCTGGACAACCAACAACCGCCTCCTTGTACCTTCCACGAATAAGTGTCTGGGAGCCCAGGGGAAGACTCTGGGCAGTGCAGTGAGCCTTTATGATTGTGATGAAAATAGTGACCTCCAGAAGTGGGAGTGCAATGGAACACTGCTCGCCCTCCAAAACACAGATCTTTACATAAACGTGACGAGAAATGGAGCAGGGGTTCTCACGAAGGTTACTGGTCCCAATAGCCACTTCATAATCAATGGACTGCAGGGTCCTTGCTCAAGAACATACAGAGGTATGGTATATAACATTCATTTTAACAGTGCTGTAAAGTACTGTAACTTAGCCCATTACTTAACCCCTTTTGGGGTTTTACCCCTTCGGGCAGGGAACCCATTTTTGGGTTCTGTACAGTCTGTACAGTATTCAAAAATTAAAAATAAATAAATGATGCTGCTATATACATTTTTAGAAGGCGTTTTTAGAAACAGAATCAGGCCTAAATTAAGTAGGCCTACTGTACTTAAATTTTGAGGTATTCTTAGGACTAGTTACTATTTTTAGTACTTTTAATTCTACATCTAACACTACGTCTCAGAGGAAAATATTATACTTGTACTCCACTACAATTATTTGAAAACTTTAGTTACTAGTTACTTTGTAGATGTATAATTACAAAACATATAAGGTCTTGTCTATTGTCTGGCACTCTGAAATTGAGGAAGCGTTTAAAAAAAACCTAGAAGGTTCTTTACCAGATAATAGTAATGCTAATGATAATTGTATTTATACAGTAAAGCACCTTCAAAACAATGTTCCAAAGTGCTTCACAGAGCAACGTTAGAAACAACAAACAACAAAACAAAATTGTTAAGACACAAAAACAAATAGCAGCGTTTATGTGCATTCACCTAAAGAACAGATTAGGAAAAACACGTGGTGTAGAGAGGTAGGTCTTCAGATGTGATTTAAACACCGGCACAGAGGAATATAAAACAGCAAACATGGGATTAGATTTGCTGATTTGCAGATTTGCTGATTTGTTGATTTGCTGAAATCATTTGTCATTTGTCAACACAACTCTTGCACACGAGTTGCACAACTCTTGCACAATACAGAGTATTTCTAAATTGCAGTGTTGGTACTTTACTTAAAGGGGCATTCCACCCATTTTCAATATTCTACTATGTTATTAATATACCTATAGAGTTGTTGTGTGGAAATAATACTAAATACTTTAAATTATTTCCAAACAACTCTAAGGTATATTAATGACATAGTAAAATGTTGAAAATGGGTGGAATGCCCCTTTAAGTGACAAAATGTGAGTACTTTTTCCGCTACTGCATTTTAGTAGTCTTTTGACTCTTTTGTGGCAACACTCCTCGTACGTCTGTTGTCTGGTGTCAATATTGTATATTTTATATGAAGATAGGTTGAAAAGTGGTGAAGTGGTGCTTTAACTGTAAAATACATAGATACCGGTGAAATTGTTTATCACACATTTTTTTGTGGATCGTGATTCATCAAAAAGACAGCAACATTATAAATCAAATGTCTCCTTTCTAGAATTTTCAAGTGTGGTGTGTTCTCTCTATCAAATATAATCAGCAAAGAAGTCAATACAGGGCATACAAGATAGAATCTATCTCAAGATACTGTTTCGATTTTGAAACACTTTGTGGTCTCGATTGCCTCATATTCTCTCTGTACATTTCAACAGATCAATATATTTTATTCTCACACACAACTCTCTTTTCTCTCCCCTTTAGAAATGTTCACTATTGAGGGAAATGCCTTTGGCAGGCCTTGCATGTTTCCCTTTTTCTACAAGGATCAATGGTATTCAGAATGCACTGTCACTGACTCCCCTACGAAGCGCAAATGGTGTGCAGTCGAAACAAAATTTGAACATGAACTTTGGGGCTACTGTCCATCCATGTGTGAGTATTATAATTGTTTACCAATTTACAATTTAGGCATTTAGCAGACGCTCTTACTATGCAGTTCTGACTGCAATGGGAAGTGCATTCCATAGTTTTGGAGAGTTTGGGACGTGTCGAGCGTTTTCCCGGCGTTTTTTGCTAAGGAGCCTGCGTCGGCCGATCTGACCGTGGGGGAGGGTTTGTAGCGTCCGATCAGACTTGCAAGATATGAGGGTGCCATACCTTTGGTTGCTTTGAAGGCTAGCATAAGAGTTTTCTACTCATACCATGTTATTGACAGTACACAGTAGTACATTTTTGCAAACCGTAGCCTGTCTATATAAAATATTATATACAAATATTATTTGCAAATAAATAATCCAGATACTTGTGAGGAAACCACTGGTATTTCCAATCTGCGCATAGTTACTCAATTTAACTCTTTTTGATCTTTTACGTAGCACACTGTTCCAATCCAAGACGTGTCAAGAGTTCAATTTCAGAATGACTAAAAGTACTCATTATACTTATAGCCTTAAAGTACAATTGCAGGTGGAAGTTTGTGATGATTTGTCCTATTCCTGTACTGTTGTTTCTCAGCCACAGATAACTGGAAGAAGCACCCTGTAACTGGAGTGTCCTACCAGGTCAACAGGCAATCAGCTCTGAGCTGGTTTCAGGCTCAAACCAGCTGCAAGCAGCAGGGAGCCTCCCTCCTCAGTATCACCGACCCCCATGAGCAGGCATATGTCACAGGTATAGTAGTACCACCCTGTATAGCAGTGGTTCTCAAACCTTTTCATGTCAAGAAACCTCAAAATGAATTGAGTTAAAAAAAAAATGCTTAAAAATATACTGGTATATATTCAAATATTTTCAAACATTTTCTCTTTCTCTTCTCTCACTACACACACACACGCACGCACACACACATAGCATTGTTAGGGTCAGAGAATTATATTCTCTGGACTGGACTGAACCTGAACCCAGACCATGGCTGGGGATGGGCAGACGGGAAGCCATTCCGCTATCTACAGTGGGATACTGGTAAGTGTTCCTTCCTGTATTATTAACTAACATTTCCCTGAGGAACATTGTCTGAACATGCATACTCTTTTACACTGAGAACAGGAGGTTCAAGCTAACCAATATTAGCTTCTGGGGGCTTCCATAGTATCACTTACCTGTGCAGTGTCAAGGCTCAGCCTTGGTACATTTTTAATACATTCCCTCGAAGGAGTGAAGCATGCCTGTTAATTTGAGGTAGGCTATGTGGAAGATAGCCTTGATAACCAGGCTTTCATTTTCGTAGGCCTAGGGCCTTTCTGAACTGTGTGCAAACTAAGATAGAATTGTTTGTGAGTCAAGAAACACTGAAATAAACGGATGGTGTTGTTGGTTTGTTTTCAGAGAATCCACTTCCTGATCCTGGACATTCTTGTGCAGTGATAGACTCTGGAGCGCAGTCCAACTGGAAAAGTGAAGTCTGCAGCAAGAAGCTAGGCTACATCTGTCAAAAAGGAGGATCCTTGCCACGGCCCACTGAAGGTACAGGAATTATACATCATTCTATTCTTCTTTGCTGTAATTGCTGTTTGTATTTGTAATTATTATTGTATCTATCTACTTACTATTCATTTCTGCTCAGTTGAGACCGGTCACTGTTCAAGGCCATGGATTCCCTACAACGGCGAATGCTTCCATCTTCACCGTGAAAATAAAAGTTGGGTCGGTGCTAAAATAGAGTGCCGCAAAGAAGGAGGAGACCTGGCCAGTGTTCATAACATAGAGGACCACAGCTTCATCATCTCTCAACTTGGATACGGTACAAATTTACATCATATTTGGTGGACAGTTGACCTAATTTCTCCTTTCATTGTCAATGGCAAATATTGAGACGTGTACATGTATATAGGAGGAACAAGCCCCTCAAAAATAAAATCCAATAAAAAAAACATAATTGACTGTAAATAACTAGAGCGGTGCCAGTTGGACACTGGCCTCCTTGGAACGATGCAAATTGGAAAAGCATTCCCCACCCGGTTATTATGAATGTGTGTCCCTTTTATGCCCATATATGGAGTTACTTGTCAGGCATGCCCAAATATGGCGTAGTAAAACAGCATGAAAGGGATTACAAAATATTTTTTTAATTAAAGACAACATTTCCTTCATGCACCGTCATTATTTAAAAATGTAAATGAGTTTCACCAACACCTGGAATTCTTTACCCCACTGTCTCCATGTGTGCAGCCAGCAGCGACGAGCTGTGGATCGGTCTGAACGACAAGAAGACTGAGAGACTGTTTGACTGGACCGACCACTCCACTGTCACATACACCAGCTGGCAGTTTGGGGAGCCGAGCACCTCTGGCGACACAGAGGACTGTGTTCTAATGCGGGGAGAGGTATAGTGTTGATGAGCATACATTTAACACATTTATTATATATGTATAACAGCTATATTTTTACAACTTTGGCAACTTTGCTGATATGTTAATCCTATGTTTCTAGTGTGAGGAGAACATGTAAGAATTCTGGCATAGTAGGACATGCATATTATATATTTAACTGATTGTGTTCAGTGGCATTGTTATGCTGAAAAACACCCAGCTAGGGATATCGTGTTGTACTGTACTATACTGTACTGTCACTATAGTCACCTTAATTTGTAACTTTTGTACTTTGCAGAAGGGGAACTGGGCAGACCGCTCATGTGAGGAGAAACATGGCTTTATCTGTAGTAAACCAAGTGCTACCAACCCTACCGAAGATGAAGTGGAACAGAATGTAGGCTGCAAGCCT
>OOFJ01135960.1:0-10556 GCA_900323375.1 Benthosema glaciale | reverse complement strand
AGAGCTTAAACCTAACCCTTTAAACTGGCAGGCAGACAATTGTAACAAAAGGTAAAACACAAAGATGCCGTCCACATACTGGTCACATGCATTTAGTGCAAGTGGTACATATGATTGATGTGTACAATGTTGAGCTGACCAAAAACAACCATTGTTCAAATTGTTGTGCATAAAACAATACTCCATTAGTTTTATTATTAAATTGACTTATTCTATGTTTTATTTCCACCAAGGTCACTGTGATTGGAGCAGATGGTAATTTACGTCATGTTGTAGTCAGATCTGTAGTCATCATGCAGGAAACCCCAAGGCGGAATAATAATTCTGATTAATACTGATTCCCTTGAGGTTTCCTGCCTGCTGAATACAAAAATTGACTACAACGTGACGTATTTTACCATCCGCTCCAAACCGGTTCATAACACCCGAAAGGGAATGCTGCCCAGGCAATTATAATTGTAAGAGGTGTTTTTCCACTGTCTGGCAGTGTCTGGAAAACTAAAGTAATCATGTGATTGAGATTAAGTCAAAATGCATTACACAAATTCAGATTTTGGATGGGTTTCCCCAATAGCCTATACATCCCCCGGGCCCAAGAGAGAGATTAGTTCACTCACATCAGCTGCTTCGAGACAAAACGGTGCCTGTAGTGTTATAACAGAGGATGACACTGTCAGCGTGTCTCAAACGTGATGGAGATGAACAAAGCCGGTGGCATTTAGTGTTTAAATGCCAAACATCTGCACACTGACACACTGTCACAACGTCTCCATTGGAATCTAAGACATGTCACTGGCTGGCTGCTGAGAAATCACTGCTACTCACTCACTCATAACCTTATCATATCCCCATAGGAGCCCTTATCTATGTTTCACCAGTTTCAATTGAAACGGGCCTCAACCCTCAGGGGGCCTCCAAGCTCCGACTGACCGTCAGGCGTGAGTCAACCCCCCGCCACCCTTGGCCCTCTCTCTTTCTGTTAAGTTACGCTTATTTCCTGTTAATAACCTGTAGGGTAAAATGTGCGGCATTGGGAGGTAAAGGGGAGACACTTTATTGTGAAGGGATGACAGCATGAGGAGAGGTGTTGTTGCTGCGTAATTGTCGAGAGTAGTGGCTGCGCACAATATATTGAACAGTCAAAACGCCTGTATCAACAGAATAATTTAGTCATAGGTATACAGAATCTTTCCAAAAAATTTGAATATCATGTAAAAGTTGGATTATTTCCACAATTCCAGTCAAAAACTTTAACTTTCATTAATTATAGATTCAGTGCACATATTTTAATTGATTTAAAGTATTTATTTGTTTATCTTTACACAATTTTGGCTTCCAGCTCATAAAACCCACCAAAACAGGATTTAAAAAAAATTTGAATACTGTGAAGAAATCACCATTTACTCCTCAGTTTAATGCAGAGCATGAATGTTTTAATCTGAATTTCACATTAAGAAATTAGGATCACATCAAATCAATCAAAATGTGGTACTTTCAAAACAGAAATGTCAATCTTTAATACGTGGTTGCCTTCATCTTCCTCTTGACAATACCCCAAAGATTCTCAATAGGGTTTCTAATAGGTATTCTAATTTTTTGGAAAGGTGCTGTATATGGGGGCCTCATATTTAGTCTTGAAACGGGCCTCCAGATTCCTAAGGCCGCCCCTGCCTATCCCTTTCTCTGTGTACTCTCCCTGCCTGTCTCCCTGCCTGTCTTCTCCTCTCATTCACAGCTTTGTTCCCCTTCCTTCCTTGCCTCAACACCAGCTCTCTTGAGTGATTTATCAGACCGTTCATGCCTCAGTTATCCATGACATTAACACACATTAGCCCTCTGCTGACGAGGAAGGACGTTTAATTGTTTTAAATGGCAAAGAGATTGGCGTGCTGCTCCCTCACGCATGACCCCTAATGGACCTTTGAGCTGAAAATGAGCTAACGATCACCAACAATGTTGGGTAACAGTGGCTAATAATGTACTCCGGTTTCATTGGCAATGCTAGAGACACTTACAACACAATTGGAGTTGCAAGGTTGTTATGACAAGGAATGTTTTTTCTCTCTCTGCTATGTGTGATTGACTGTTAATGTAGGTTTTACATTTATGATTTTTAATATTGGAAACGGAAATACGTTGAGGCTGCCAACCTATTGGGTCCACAAACTAGTCATTGTGATGTAAATATATTTGGTCTTCATGTTTCCATTTCGGTTGGCTCTTCATTTAATCCAACATGCTATTGTTTATAGCAGTGTTTCTCAACCCGTGTGCCCCGGCAATTTACTGTTCCGTGGAAGGTTCTGAGGTGTGCCGTCATGAATATGCTTCCGGCTTTCTCAAGTGTCTGTTGATTGAATAGACACTTTAAGCCGGAAGCACCACGTTGTATTCGAACGCACAACCCTTGGTTGGCAAGCACTTTACCACTGCAGCACCCAAGCACTCAATTTATTACATGTAGTAGGCTATAGGATTGAATAAAGCTGTAGACAGACATGTATCATATTTTTGTCATTCGTTGTGTCACTAATATGAACCGGTCTAATTCCATGGATTAGAAGTACATTGTGTACAGTAAGTGAACCGGCCTAATTCCATGGATTGGTTTGATTTTGATTTATACTGTACATGTATCTGTCTGTTCTCAGCAGTTTATGACAGGAGAGACAATATGAAGGAATACTAACTACAAGTAAAACGCCTTATGGGCGAGAAGCGTGTGTGTGTGTTTGTGTGTGTGTGCGCGCGTGCGCTCCTGCTTTACAGGCAGTGTGTGGCAAGGCATAGAGGCATCCACAGGGGGGAGCTCTGGTCTCACTCACAAGGACAATTGTCTTTCAAGTACAGTACAGCATACATATTATTACACTGTATAACAACAGCAACATGTGGGCCTCTGAAGGCAGAAAAATACGATGTCTATTATGTTGAGATAATCCTGATGACTATCTTTCTCTCATATCCATTTATCCCTTCATCACCTTCCTATGTCTGTTTATCTGTATAATGTCCATTGCTCTGAATCGATCCCTTCATTACTGACCTCAGTAAAGGACAAACTGCAGTACAACTCCACAGAGAAAAATAGGTTTGTGTGTGTGTGTGTGTGTGTGTGTGTGTGTGTGTGTGTGTGTGTGTGTGTGTGTGTGTGTGTGTGTGTGCGTGTGCGTGTGCATGTGCGTGCGTGCATTTGTCCTGTCTTCTGTCTAAATCTGTCTGAACAGTCATTGTGAAATGTGGACTTAGTTTAGTTTGTTTCGTGCAGAGGTGACACCAACTGTTTTCACTCACTTCCGTCAGAAAAATCTAATCATGTGGAACTCAGGATGCACATGGGAAGGGAACAGAGTTGCTCCCATGTGGATCTTGGAAGTCATATGCCTATACCCTGTGACGTCAGTTGTCTGACCAGATGGTTCGATTAGTCTTTCGCCCCTATACAGAGTTGTCCCAGGGGCGGGCGGTTCTCGGACGGCGGGCGTAACGAAGGCTTTCACTTAGAGCTCCATTTATGGGGACAACAGCGACATCCAGAACTGACATCAGATTAATGTAGAAACCTCATATATAGGTATACCCGCCTGGCATAACTGTGATATGCACCCAGTTGGCTGGCATGGTCATTGTGATGCACATCCGCTACAACCAACCTATCAGAAGACTTTTAGTGGTAGCTAGCAGCAACTACCACTCTTGTCACGAGAGACTTTACAGCCTTCCACACGTGACGGAATATTTGGCCTTACATCCCGGTTAAGTTCTAATTGCACACTAGTTTGAGTAGTATTAGTTGGTTGTGGCTCTCTTCAGGTCTATATAAATTGGGGTGCTCAGCTGACAAGTCATGACAGTTGTTGAGATTCCCAGGCAGCCATATGCCTCCACTTTGAGCTTTCATAACATCCAGTACAAAGTGGAGCTTAAGTCTTCCGTCCTCTGCAAGAGGACCACACACAGGCAAATACTGACGGACATCAATGGAATCATGAGACCTGGTCTGAACGCCATCCTCGGGCCAACAGGAAGCGGAAAGTCATCTTTCCTGGATATCCTCGCTGCGAGGAAGGACCCGGCCGGTCTCTCCGGGGAGGTCCTTATAGACGGAGCGCCACAGCCTCACAACTTCAAGTGTTCCTCGGGCTACGTCGTTCAGGACGATCTGGCGAAGGGCACGATGACGGTGCGCGAGAACCTCCGTTTCTCTGCAGCGCTGCGCCTCCCCAGCTCGGTGCCTCAGGGGGAGAAGGAGGCTCGTGTGAATCACCTGATCAGAGAGCTGGGACTCACCATGGTGGCCGACTCCAAGGTGGGCTCACAGATGAAACGGGGGATCTCGGGCGGGGAAAGGAAGAGGACTTGCATTGGCATGGAGCTCATCACGGACCCCTCCGTTCTCTTCCTGGATGAACCCACCACAGGTCTGGACGCCAGCACGGCCAACTCCGTGCTGCTACTGCTGAAACAGATAGCTAAAGATGGACGCATCATCGTCATGACCATCCACCAACCGCGGTACTCCATCTACAGACTTTTTGACACCCTGACCTTGCTGGTTAGTGGCCAAATGGTGTACCATGGGCCTGCACCGAATGCTCTGGACTACTTCAGCAACATTGGCTATGCCTGTGAACCTCACGACAACCCGGCAGACTTCTTTCTGGATATCATCAACGGAGACGCTGGCACCGTCGCCACTGTCACCAAGATGCCCGGCTCTGAAGAACTGGACATCGAGGAGTCGAGCAGCCCCATAAAAAGCATAGAAGAGTGCCTGGCGGAGGAGTACAGGAACAGTAGCAACTGTAGGGACACGCAGGCCGAGCTGGAGCGCGTCACCAACGGTAAAGAGTTAATCACCCAGCCAAGGTCCCACGTCATCACCTACAACACCTCCTTCATTCACCAGTTCCGCTGTGTGTTCATGAGAACCTTATGGGATCTCATGCTGAATCCAGAGACGTCGTTGGCCTTGGTGTTGTTAGTGAACATTATCCTGGCTTTGGTCGTGGGCGCTACTTTCTTCAACGTCAAAGATGACCAAAGCGGGATCCAGAACAGGATGGGAGTCCTTCCATTGTGTCAGCGGCGCGACTGCAGCGGACCTCTTCATCACAGAGCGCAAGTTCTTCGTGCACGAATACATCAGTGGCTACTACAGAGTGTCCGTTTACTTCCTGGCTAAGATCCTCGCCGAAATAATATTGCGTACCATCCCCATCGTCGTCTTCAGTGTCATCACCTACTACTTGATCGGGTTGAAAGTCACAGCTTTGGCCTTCGTCACCTTCATACTGACACTGGCTCTACTGGCGTACACCGGCACAGCCATGACCCTGGCCATATCGGCAGACCTGAACACGGTCACTTTAGCAAACATTTTGATGAACATTGTGTTCTCCTTCATGATGATCTTCTCTGGTCTGCTGGTGAACCTGCCCACAGTCGAGTACTGGCTGGCCTGGGCCAAGTACTTCAGTATTCCTCGCTATGGTCTGGCCGCCCTTCAAATCAACGAGTTTGTGGGTTTGAAGTTCTGCCATGATGACCCTGTTATTATTATGCCCAATACCACCATGTCTAATGTCTCGACCAACTGCAATGTGAGCCTAGCAGGCGTAACGTGCACAGGGGAACAGTACCTGGAGTATCTAGGAGTAGAATACACCGATTGGGCTCTGTGGAAGAATCACATGGCTCTGGCTCTCATGGCTGTCGTCTACCTCGCCATCGCCTACCTGAAACTACGCTTCATCAAGAAGTTTACTTAAGAGCATGTCTCTGGTACATTGTTTTTATTTTCCTCTTCACTGAGATAGTCAGAGAAGGAGAGGGGGCGAGTGCACAATCAAGCAGACGAAGGAGAGAACAAGAGCAGAAATGCTGAGTCGGCTATCTATTAGGTCACGTGTCATGACAATTAAGTAATTCAACTGTAATTTTTTAGGTGAACTGCTTGACAACAACTGCCAGTGAAGATAACGTACACCCTCATGCATTTTTGTGGATAATGGTAAATGGTGCATTTATATATAGCGCCTTTATATTATCCAAGGCGCTTTACATAGATTGTGCATTACATTCACCCATTCACACACTAGCAGTGGAAACCATGCAAGGCACCTACCAGCACAGGAGCATTTAGGGGTTAAGTGTCTTGCTCAAGGACACATCGACACTAACTCTGGGGGAGCCCGAGTTTGAACCGGCAAACTTGTGGTTGCCATCCAGTCACTCTACCCCTGAGCCACCGCCGCCTGCGTGTTGGTAGTGTCCCAGGTAGTTACCATGCAGTGGTCCAAATTACCTGACATCACCCTACTTTTATGGATAGATTGAGCACGAACAGAGGATGTCATGCGCGTACACACACACACACACACACACACACACACACACACACACACACACACACACACACACACACACACACACACACACACACACACACACACACACACACACACACACACACACAAACATATAACATATAACATATAACAGCTGAATGCTGTAGGCCCTAAGAAGTGTCTCCATGATGTCACGAGATGTCATGAGGCGAGATAACCATATATGGAGACGTGGGTGACTAACAGAACACTAGAACTGCACTCTGTCGAGTGCCAACTTGCGCATTGCACACAAGTATTGCACACCGTTATTTCTCCCCTTTAATAATACCAAATGGTATTGTATTATCGTCGATTAGTCTGTCTTATTGGTGTATAGGCGCGCCGTAGCACTTGCCATTGCCCTAACGACCTTACAGGCATACGCAAAGGCTCAACTTATGTAACTTAGCATTTTATGGAATCGTGCATTTCATTTCAGTCAGTGATTGTAGCACTCAAAATCCCCATGCATGGGGAAAGCCTCCATATATGTTGCCCAGGCCACGGCCACCCTTAGATCTCCATATATGGAGCTGACCTGTTCTGACATTTCACATGTTGATCTGACCTCATCAAACCCTTCCATATAATTATGGCCAGTGCATGCGAGTTCCTATGTACAAAAAACTGCTTTGTTTAAAATTTGGTTAAATGTCAAGCATATTATGAGGTAGCGCAATCACCCAGAGGTTTACCAGTATTTTGTATTAGAGGTCCAGTTCACATCTTGTCACGTTTGCCTTTCAAAGGCGAATGTACAATGATCATGATCAGGCCTTGGAAGGTATGGGGTACAAATCAGTTCAGGCAGCAACCAGGGAGTCAATGAAGGTACGGGGGGTGACTTGAACATTTTGGCTAGTTGAAGAGGTATGCTGCGGACAGTATTCTGGACCATTTAGAGGGGCTTTAAGTGAGCATGCCAGAATGGCAGAAAGGATGGAGTTGCACAGTAGTCAAGGAGATGACTGTAGCCTGCATATGGAGCTGGACAGACTCCTGCGTGAGGAAGGTTCTGAAGTGTGAACCTATAGAATGAATGGACCACCGGGAACGTGGTTATACACTGCAGGGGTGCCCACAATTTGTTTGACGTGAGAGCTACTTTCAAAATGACCAACGCAACAAAATCTTACAATTATTTTACTTTTCATTTTATTTTATTTTACTCTACTTTACATTTATATTTCAAGCTTGTGGATCTGCTATTCATGCTTTCGTGTGACGCTGTAGTATGATCAAGTAGGGCATTCATGCAAAACGTTAAAGGACAACCAAGGTTCATGTTTAGGTTACATCATTTTGTGTTCAGTACATCTGTATGTTACAACTATTCCTATACTATTCCTATTACACTGACACATAACAGATGGTCTGTTTATCACTTAGTACTTGCGCAAGCAGAGCACAAGTACTGCAGTCGGCTGTGGGCGGGGTGAACGAACCGGAAACCCGGCCATTCTTTACTGGTGAACACCATATTTGGGCGTGGCTGCTGGGGAATATACGGTTATGGTTGGGGGTTTGTGATATAATGGGTATGCGAGCTTAAAAGCTTAAAATAATGACTTGAAATATCTCTGGTAATCTAGATTAGGTAATCTGATACCTAATCTACTATCGAAGCTGCCTAGTATCATGACAGTTGTTGAGATGGCCAGTCAGTCTTTTGCCACCACTGTGAGCTTTCACAACATACAGTACAACGTGGAGCTTAAGACTGGCTTCCTCTGCAAAAAGACCACACGCAGGAGAATACTGGCAAACCTCAATGGACTCATGAGACCTGGTCTGAACGCTATTCTTGGACCGACAGGAAGTGGAAAGTCCTCTTTCCTGGATATCCTCGCTGCGAGGAAGGACCCGGCAGGTCTCTCTGGGGAGGTTCTCATAGACGGAGCTCCACAGCCTCCCAACTTCAAGTGTCTCTCGGGCTATGTGGTTCAGGACGATGTGGTGATGGGAACACTGACGGTGCGCGAGAACCTCCGTTTCTCTGCAGCGCTGCGCCTCCCCAGCTCGGTGCCTCAGGGGGAGAAGGAGGCTCGTGTGAATCACCTGATCAGAGAGCTGGGACTCACCAAGGTGGCCGACTCCAAGGTGGGCTCACAGATGAAGCGGGGGATCTCGGGCGGGGAGAGAAAGAGGACTAGCATTGGCATGGAACTTATCACTGACCCCTCTGTGCTCTTTCTGGACGAGCCCACCACAGGCCTGGACGCCAGCACTGCCAAATCTGTCCTGCTGCTGCTGAAAAAGATAGCTAGCCATGGACGCATCATCGTCATGACCATCCATCAACCGCGGTATTCCATCTTCAGACTTTTCGACAGCCTGACCTTGCTAGTTGGTGGCCACATGGTATACCACGGGCCTGCAGAAAATGCTCTGGACTACTTCACCAACATTGGCTATGCATGTGAACCGCACAACAATCCAGCAGACTTCTT
The DNA here is from genome assembly GCA_900323375.1 of Benthosema glaciale. Lineage (NCBI taxonomy): Eukaryota > Metazoa > Chordata > Actinopteri > Myctophiformes > Myctophidae > Benthosema > Benthosema glaciale. The sequence continues at coordinate 1,714 of OOFJ01135960.1, read as the reverse complement.
TTTGGATGTCATCAATGGGAACTCTCCTGTCGCCACTATCACCAAGATGCAGGGCTCTGACAAACTGGATACTGAGGCGTCCAGCAGCCCTGTACCGAGCATTGAAGAGTGCCTTTTGGAGGAGTACAGAAACAGTTCAGACTATAAGGACACGCAGGCTGAGCTGGAGCGTATAACCCAGGGTAAGGAGTGCATCACCCGGCCAAGGTACAGCATTATCACCTATAACAACTCCTTCTTTCACCAGTTTTACTGGGTGTTCAAGAGAACCATAAAAGATCTCATGTTGAGGCCCCAGATCTCAGTGGCCAAGCTGGGAGTGTTCATTATCCTGGCTTTCATTGTGGGTGCTACCTTCTTTGAGACCAAAGATGACCAGAGTGGGGTCCAAAACAGGATGGGAGTCCTCTTCTTCATCTCAACCTTCATGTGTTTTGACGCCATATCCGCAGCTGATCTCTTCATCGCTGAGCGCAACCTTTTCGTGCATGAATACATCAGTGGCTACTACAGAGTGTCCGTTTACTTCCTTTGTAAGATCCTGGCTGACATAATCACTTTGCGCACCGTCCCTGCCTTCATCTTCTGTTGTATTGTTTACTACATGATTGGCCTGAAAGCCACAGCTTCCGCCTTTGTCACTTTCACACTGACGGTGCTGGGGGTGGGGTACACGGCTGCAGCCTTGACCCTGGCCATATCAGCAGATATGAGCTCGGTCGCTCTATCAAACATCATGATGACCATCATCTTCGCCTTCATGATGATCTTCTCTGGTCTGCTGGTGCACCTCCCCAGTGTCCAGTACTGGCTGGCCTGGGCCGAGTACATCAGTCTTCCTCGCTATGGTCTGGTTGCCCTCAAGATCAATGAGTTTGTGGATTTGAAGTTCTGTGAGGACCTTGTGATGTCCAACGCCACCGTGTCTCCTGACTCTAGCAACTGCAGTGTGAGCCTAGAGGGCCTAATATGCACAGGAGAAGAGTACCTGGACTACCTAGGACTAGGTTACACCTACTGGGATCTGTGGAAGAATCATGTGGGTCTGAATGGCATGACCCTCATCTTCTTCTTCATTGCCTACCTGAAACTTAACTTCATGAAGAAGTTTACTTGAAAAGCCCTATTGACGCACGCACGCACGCATGCGCGCACAGAGAGAGAGAGAGAGCGAGAGCGCTTTATTATTATTTTAGCTTCCTTCAGTTGTCCACTCATGCATATGATTTAGGTTCTTAAAGATATAACCTGCATAGTTGGTTGGTTCCAACAGGAACATCATTTTTTCATCTTTTGTTTTTTGTTGTTGTTTTTGAGCGGTGCCTAACTGCTCCATTACATAGTTATGTATGTATGTATGTATGTATGTATGTGATTAAAATGGGTAAGGTTTAAAAAAATGCAAAGGCAAAGAGCATGCTCTACTGCACTGGCCTAAATTGTGGGTTCTAAAAACGGTTTCAACTTTCAGACATTTATACTCAGTGTATTTGGCCACCAGATGGCCAAAACAAGCGTGTGTGTGTGTGTGTGTGTGTGTGTATATATGTGTGTATGTATTGGATTAAGATGGGTAAGGTTTAAAAAAGGCAAAGACCATGCTCTACTGCACTGGCCTAAATCGTGGGTTCTAAAAACGGTTTCAACTTTCAGACATTTATACTCAGTGTATTTGGCCACCAGATGGCCAAAACAAGCGTGTGTGTGTGTGTGT
>OOFJ01135958.1:0-10944 GCA_900323375.1 Benthosema glaciale | reverse complement strand
TACTTGCTTATGGACCTGACGTGGTCAGGACTACTTGCTTATGGACGTGACGTGGTCGGGACTACTTGCTTATGGACGCGACGTGGTCGGGACTACTTGCTTATGGACGCGACGTGGTCGGGACTACTTGCTTATGGACGCGACGTGGTCGGGACTACTTGCTTATGGACGCGACGTGGTCGGGACTACTTGCTTATGGACGCGACGTGGTCGGGACTACTTGCTTATGGGCCCGACGTGGTCAGGACTACTTGCTTATGGACGTGACGAGGTCGTAAGTAACCCCTACCCCCGACCTCGTCACGGGTAGTAACCCCTACCCGCGAAGAGGTCGTAAGTAACAGCCTGGTCGATCAGGCTGTTACCAGCCACGACCATAAGCAAGTGGCGACAATTATGGTCGCGACCATGTGAGTGACTAGTGCGACTAGTGGATACGACTAGGTCGTTGGTTGCTCATGGAGCTCGCCCCTCCTGAACAGTGTCTTAGTCAAGCACGGAACACACATTCACACAACAACTCAAATATGCAATGATGCTACCTAAATCTAAGACTTTGTGCAGTAAAGGTTTTCCAAAAAACGCATCCAGTCTGCAAGGACCTTGACCGTGTTGTTCGCTACGAGCCAGGTATTCAACTGTGACGACACATAAAATACACAAACACCATTAATAACATGGACATATCAGTGACAGTATCCGACACATTAATAACTGAAAGCATTCATGGTAGTTATGACCAGTAAATAAACTTTTAGGACCACATTCCAACCAAAGAGCAGATCTATGGTGAACTGCCGCCAATAACAACAACCGTAGCACGTCATATAGAGCGATCTTCGCTGGTCACGGCTACCGCTCCAAGGATCAAGAAATATCAAATATCCTGATACAACCGCGCACAATCTCCAGGGACACAGGACTGACGTTCCAAGAACTGGGAACAGCGATGGCTGACAGGACTCGATGGAAAGACGTGGCGTCTAGGATCTGGACGACAGTCGAAGGATGATGATTGATGATGGCATTTTCTCAACTCGGCAGCTCAACTTCACCCGTATAAACAATGTTGAATTTGCGACTGAAAAACAGCCGGTTGACCAAATGCGCAAATAAGCTTACCTGAAACAACACACCTAAAGATGAGCAAATACGAGCTCATGCAGGATGAAAATGACCACACCATTAATTAAAACGTTTAACTCCTAAAGGCATCTTTATATTGCACCAATACATTTTGGTCTAAAAGATGAAACATTCGCCAAATAAACTACAGGAAACGAAACGTTTGTGTATGACCACTACTACCACAAGAGGTCACTATCAAACCACTCACTCACATACAAAAGTGTTAATATAATAAAATAGCAAGAATAATTGATTTACTACTAAAATGGGAGAAAACCACACATTGTCCTACGGTGCGGCGGCGGTGGCTCAGTGTACAGTGGCTGGATGGTAACCGGCGACCGCAAGGTTTCCGGTTTGAACCAAGGCTCCCCCAGAGTTAGTGTCGATGTGTCCTTGAGCAAGACACTTAACCCCTAATTGCTCCTGATGTGCTAGTAGGTGACTTGCATGGTTTCCGCTGCCGTCAGTGTGTGAATGGGTGAATGTAATGCACAATCTATTTAAAGCGCCTTGGATAAAGGCGCTATATAAATGCACCATTTACCATTTACGGTGACATTATCCGTCCGTTTCCAACCCTAACTAAGTTGTCACTATTGGTTGGCACATATCGTACAATAATCACGTAGGATATGCCATCTCAAATTAAGATCAACCGTTATGGCATCACGCTGTCACCCTCCATGGCCCTGTGGCAAAGCACAGCCCTAATACCAAGAGTATTATCACCTACAGCATACGTGGGCAACTGGCGGCCCGTGGGCCGGATGCGGTACCTCACCATCACTTAATGCGGCCCTCAGGTTAATATCAGAATACTCTATGTAGTATTGATTTCAGCTATACTTGTTAGTGTTTCAAGCATTGTTATACTTTAGCTGTTGAAAAATAGCAGATCTAAAAGCTTCTGGGAGGTCCCTGGAACAACATATTTTGAAATGGAGGTCCGAGGCCAATTACATTATAATTCTGGGGGTCCTTGATATGAAATAATTTGAAACCCACTGACGGAAACATGAGGTTTTTCAGAAAGCTGTCATGATTTCAAAGACATTTTCCTCAGGTCAAAATAGGTTAAAATAAGAAAACCAAGACAGCCGGAGAGTTAAATGAACAATGAGGATTGTACTGAGTGTGTGTGAGAGAGAAAAACCTTTGAACTAACCTTTGAGCCATGAGAGTAAAAGAAAACACCTCTGTTCATTTGCAATTCCTAAAGGGTTCCTGGTCAGAGGATTTGAGGCTTGGTTGTTGGCTCACAGGGCCCAGGGGTCGGGGTTAGTCAGGGGCCATACCCGATACATGCCTTTAATATGGATGAATAGAATCAACTCAGCAGGTCCGAGGATCAGTAATAATAACCAAAAGGGCATGTTTCCTTTTCCTTTAACTTTTTTCCTTTTTCTGCGGTTGGACGATGAGACCAACTGCAGAGAAATTAATAGTGGGTTATGTGCTTTACAGGCATCGGGGCGAGGCAAAGGAAAATAGTCTCAACTGTAACAACATCATGTGTGTCTCTCTAGTGGATAAAGCCTTCATCCCTAAGTGGTTGTTTGCCTAAATGAAAAGCAGTCAGAGTGCTCACATCAGTGTGTGGTGTACTAGACTCTCTAGCTGCAGCTCTCTGCGCTGTTGAGTGTATTGTTGTATAAAGCCGTGTGCTGATCTCTGCCAGTGGATTTCCCATGTTCTCCCAGGGCAGCCTACTTATAGACTAGTGTGCTGCTGCGTGAGGGAGGAGGAGGAGAGCCACTGCAGTGGTGCGCCTGGAGCCGTGGCTTATTGTCTTTGATGACCCATCTGCTCACTGATGTGATGGATAATGACTGGGCATTTTAACCCTGCCGACAGTTGGCCCACAGGGCACCGTGTCGGAGAATCCGCACAGCACAGCCCAGGATTGAGGGAGGCAGGAAATTATGCTGTGCATGCTGCTTCTTTTTCACGTTGTGTAACAGCCGTTCCGTCCGTCTGACCGTCCACTCACTCGCTGCGGTTTGTGCTAGTCTATTATTACGCTGTTAATTAACTTTATACCGCACGGCGTGGAAGTCTGGAAGAGGTTTGTCTGAAAAAACACGTGAAGAATTGCCTTACTGAATGAGCTGAAGATCAAGTTCAAGTTCAAGTTTATTTATACGTCCCATGCTGGGTAATTCATTTTACAGCATATCATAAAAGCTCTATAAAACACATACAAACATACGTATACAGGGACGTGCACAGAGCGTTTTAGAAGCAGGGGCTGAAATTCCCTAAACGGGCACTTTAACCAAAAATATCGAAAACAGCCATTCTGCATTTGTGGTCTGGAGAAGTAAAGGGGCAGGGACTCAAGCCCCCTTTGATATCTATGTGTCTAATTATCATAAGATATTACATCTAAATATAAAGTGCAACTAGAACCAAAAGTGCACCAAACAGTAGTGACTGTACCTCCTCCTGCTTCCCTTGTTGATGGACCGAATGGAGGTTTGTAACATGTTGTTTTTAGGGTGAGGAGAGCTGTCTGCTCTAATATTGATGATGCTTTTTCTTTAGCACCTGCTCCTCAGATATATGACGAGCAGGTGCTCAAAAAATCTGAATTTGATCCCATACGTTTTAGATTCATACAAGTGAGTCCCTTCGTATCTGGCAGGTGTCACGCCTGCTTTTTTTTTTTTTTTGCTTTATTGATAGTAATTAGTGAAGATGGACAGGAAAGAGACATGCAGCAAAGGTCGTCATGAACGGGACTCGAACACGCGACACGCTGTTAGGCCGAAGCCTATACAGTATGTGGCATGCGCCTGGACCACTTGGCCAGCTTTGTGTAAGGGTGCGTTTGTTAAAAATTGTACAGAGGTGCTATAGGAGCGCGCTGCTGTTTGAAGCATTCGACGCATTCCAGTTTGGAATTTTGAGAGTGCTGCTGCATATGCGGCTGCAAAAATGTATAGCTAAACATACAGTGTAATGTTTGTGGCTGCTTTGGTGTTAGATTGCGTTCACGAGCACGCATCTATTTCAAATGCAACGTGAATACTGAACACGATTACTGAATCATTCATACTGCATACAGTACGATGACTGAATCATTCATACAGTAAATATATTTTTTTCAACACATTGGTTAGCATGTTTGCTATCTTGTCACTCTCCGGCTGACCTCCTTCGTTTGTAGATGACAACATGATGATGATTCAGACATCACTCTAGATCCACCGCAAAGCGTCGCACGCACGCACGCACGCACGCACGCACGCACGCACGCACGCACAATTCAATTCAGTTCAATTCAAAGGAGCTTTATTGGCATGAGAAAATTAACGTTTACATTGCCATGGCAAGTGTCACAAATACAATACAATAAAAACTGTTAAAAATGGGGAAAGTTTATACAGTTGGAGGAGGTACAGCATTTTGTAAACAGAGTTATGTCACATTACATCGTTATACATGTTATAACAGGGTATAGAGTTATTTTATTTTTTTAAACAAATAGCAGCAATTATCTGCCGTCTCTTTGGGACAAATGGCAGCATTTTTCCTCAAGACTATACAGAAAAACTCTGATTTAAGGCCTTTTTAAATGTAGCAGCTCTGTTCACATAGGCAAGGTCCAGTGGTCTACTTGGTACAGATAGTAGTCCTTAGGGTGGTTGTATTACATTGGCTAATCTTCTTTTGTCACAACAGTTCACAAACCTTGCTGCTGTGTTTGCACATTCCTGTATTTCTCCCAATAGGTAGGAGTTTTTCGTCATTGGTCATTGGTTTCAAACTCGTGTGTGTGTAACACAGTTACGTTTTCCCCTCTCTCACAATGAATTGCAGTACACGTGTACTATGTACTGTAGTTTAATTCCCTTATGGGCCTGACCATGAGCTTTGGTCAATATTCCATCTGCGGTGTTGAGTGCTGTAGTCCAGGTTCCTCACCTGCAGGGGTCCCAGGGGACCCCCTATAGCATATTAACCAAATTAAGACAATTCCTGGTGTCGTTGTTACAGGTGGACGCTCAGGGATCCAGAGGCCCCAATGACGGTGGTGGAAATGTACTCAATTTATTTGTTTACTTAAAAGTATCAATACTGCCACACAGAAGCTGTATAGAGCGCTGCAGTTCCGCCCCCGACGCCTGGCGCAGATGTAAATTCCCCGTTCAATTTCCTCATAGACTTTTCAAAAAGGATTTATATAAAGATGTTTACGCCGCGGACAAAGCCAACTCGGCTTGTGACAAATCATGACAAATAATTAGCGAGAAGAAAAAAAACGATTTGATTGGCCCAAAACATTGTGTTTATTGTGATGATTTGTCACGACCCGATTTGGCTTAGTCCGCAGTGCAATCGTCTTTAAATAAATACTTTTTGAAAAGTCTATGAGGAAAATGAATGGGGAATTCACTTCTGGGCCAGGCGTCATCATATACTTACAAAGTATCAAAAGTAAAAGTACTCATTAGGCAGTAAATTCTCCATTCATTGTCGATGGGATTTGATCTTTGTGTAAGACGAACAACTACACTAACAGCTCAATATACAGGAGAAAATAGTAGATCTACAAGCTCACGACACGTCGCAGCACGCACGTGTTCCGCTGTCGTTGTCGGAGGCACAAATCTGAAACACATTAGTGGGCGGGGTCAGGGATATGATGACCGGATCACTTTGACGACAAAAATCTAAACAGAGGCTAAACAGCGGGAATAAAGCGATGGAATGGGAAAAGCTTGTTTTGATTGTTGGGATCCAAAGGATTAGGCTGCAATAACTGCAAGTTCTGCAACACGCACACACGTACGCACGAGCGTGCATGCACGCACGTACAGTCACACAGTCACACACGCACATCACCACGCACATGCATGCATACTACACCCCCCCCTCCTCTCTCTCTCTCTCTCCTTTACACACAATGTAGTGAAAGGATACACATACAACCCACCCTTCTCTTTTGCGTGCGCTCTCTGTCTCTCTCTCTCCCTCTCTCTCTCTCTCTATCGCATACACGCACACACTGTTGCGTACATGTAGACACTGTCTCTGTCTCTGTCTGGAGTTAATCTCTCAAACCGCTGCACCAGCCTAGTAACAGTGTGCATTATGTTGTCACTAGGCCAGTGGGTCTCAAACATTTTTTGGCTCAGGTCACCCTTTTGTAAATAACATTTTCATCCATGGCACCCCCAAATTACATTGCGACTGCAATAACAATATTTGTGACACATGCCTTCAGGCCTATAGTTCTCAGTTTCAACAAATAAATCCCTGTCCACATGACAGAAGTGCCCAAAATACATATTCATAATACTCAAGTACACATAGCCTAATCATTGCTACGAGTGTTTGTAGAGGGTGTCCCTGTCTCTCCAGCTGTTTAATAAGCAGAGAATATATTTTCAGGTAGGTGACGAAAGTTCAGCCAATAAGAGAGAGAGTAGCCATTTATCAGCTTATTTTTAAAGTGCTCCAGTTCCAATTATGTCTGTCTGCTCATTTCTTTGTGTCATCACTTGCAAAATTTCACTCGTTTAATCTGTATCCCGACTGCGTTCTCTATCCTGATTCTTTCTTTTTTATTTTTTTATTATCAACTTTGGCCATCATCTTCCTTTCAAAAGTGCTTTATTTATAGATCACAAAGTTGCGCCTGCACGGTGCAGAAACATAATTGCCTTGCAATGTGATGCATAATGAGCATCACAGCTGAATACAGAAACACACTCACACCTGCCCTCTGAGAGTCTACTCATTTCTCTTCTAAAGCCCTCGGATATGATGAAATAGATATTGTTATACTCAATTACTTTCCCATATCTTTGATTTATGGGACACAGGACATTAGTTCTATTTTGGGAGTGTCCCATGAGATGCGGGACGGGTGGTCAGCTGACCCACTGACACAATAGTGGTGGTCCCCAGGTTGCTCTTAGTCAGAATGGGGGTCCCTGGGTCAAAATCAGTTGAAAACCCTTGTTCTATAGCAATGAGCTCACAATATAGAGCTTTTTAACGCTTATTTTATACAAAGAAAATCACTTACCCTACCTTTAAGTGCTGTACTCATTACTCAATTAAGTAACAAGTCGACTTCAGCCCTCCATTTTACCCACCAACACTACCAACCTTGCAGCTTGTCTAGTGCTGCCCTCTTAGGACTGGAGAGCATTCATCTTCCTCACTGGGCAGCTGCTGTCTAGTCCACTTTATAGCCTGTAAGCGCTTTGCTGTGTAAATATACTGTCTCCTCCTCGCTCTCTATCTCCACTTCCAGCCGATTAAAGGTCTCTTTCCCCTCCTGCTATGGGCCTCTATAGTCCCTTCTCGACCAACAGGCAACCAACCATGTGTTACCCGATCAAAGCAAAAGCTTTATTTTTATTTTTTCACCACTTAAAGCAATACTTCACCCAATCATTTTTTCCTCCCATCAATCACACACCAACCAACCTGGTGGCGGCTCCATGCGGCAAGAGTCCCAATTGAGAGCTTGTGTGGTAGATTGGCTATTTTCACAACGTTTGTGTGACAGCTCTTGTATGATGAAGTAGGGCATTAATTTAAATAACAACAAACAATTAAATAAAAATAGCTTCAGCTTGGTGTAGTAGCCTAGTTGTAAAACACATGAGCAAGGTCGAAACAGGTCGAAACGCCTCTGTGTATTCCTGACTGCTGCCGCGGAACATTAACACAATCAGTGCCTTTATTTTGATTAGAAATTAATATAGCTTGTGCCCCGGTAGCTATAAACTTACTTTTATTCCAGCTTCATTCGGCGACCGGGGGGAAAAATGGAATCGCGGCTGTTTTCAGTGTATTCCTAAGCAAAGCCCTTCTCTGCCGAGGCGAGGTTTCACAGCGGACAGCGCCAAGGGAAAAGAGATATGAGCATTCTCTTCTGAGCGTAAACACGGAAGCAAACAGAGGCAAGGTTGCGCGTCATCGTCACAGAGGCTACGGGAAGCAGTTTAGGACAAAAAAGACAAAATAGCAAAAATAGCCCGGGTTTCACTCGATCGTTTTGATATCAATGTAATTATTGTAATAGCATGAATAGGTCCACAGATGTCTCCACTACCGGTCGGTTGTGTTTCTTAAAACGTGCACAGACATCCTTGAGAACGAAAGTGTTAAAGACTCTCTAAAAAAAAAGGGGGGGGGGGAATCTATTTTCGGTGAGTTATTACAGCGGATATTTCTTTTGTTGAGTACATTGTCAAGAATTTGCACCCTCAGGACTGGCCTTTGAGTTGAGCATGCCATTCCTTTGAAGTGGAGAAGCTATTATAGGACCCGGTCTTGTTAATAAAAATGAATGCTCTATTTCACAGGTTCCCAAAGTGGCACTCGTGGACCACCTGCGGTCCAAACGGACCGTTTTGGCTGGGTCTGTATACTCAGATGCAGTTCAATGAGTTAGCCGTGGGACTCTCCGACCCTTTCTGTAGAAGCCAAAATTGGTTCAATTTTGTGCATTCTCAGAGATTATGTAAGGTCCATGGATCTCAACACAGCTTTTACTGGCATATAGGGAGTTGCCGGCAGGATCCACCGGGAGAAACTACACGTACCTATGCGACATGATACTAATTAATTTGCGTGACAGAGAGAGGAGTGTGTGTGTGTGTGTGTGTGTGTGTGTACTTGGGCGTGTCTGCGTCAATTTAATAAGGTCTAGGCAATCAGAAATCAGCAAAGAGTGAGCGATGCGCAGCACAACTCTATGACAAAAATATGTGCAGTTACCCCCAGACCTTTCTTTTCCTGCCTGGAAATAAAAGTCTGGGTTACCGAGGCTAGGTCCATGTAGACAACCTGGTGGTCCCCAAACCCGATGTTGAGAAACGGTGCCCTATATTTAATGCTTTGTTGTGTGACGGTCGCGCAAAAATAATTCTGAACTTGTTCTCGTCCTCTCCTCCACAGTGCTCGGATCTCCTCTTCCTTTTTTAAGAAAAATGTGATGTCTTTATAGTACAGCACTGTCAAAATCCTCATTCAAACCTACAGGTTGTAGACATTTCATTATAGCCCTCACTTCTCCTAAAAAAGTAAAAAGTTTGACAGTTTGACAGTGATGATATACACTACAGGGTCAGGCATCCATAACATAATATATCCCCCTATATCTGTTCAAAAGAAGTCTCCACCTGTGAAACATGGGACCTCTCCGCAAACCTGGTTGAAAATCCTTACCGGTTATGCTGTCTGGAGAGGGCAGCGGCGGATAAACTTTGATGCTGGTGGGGGAGATAAGCCCCTGGAGCTTTAGGCTGGGACTTTAGCTCGGGGCTTTGCGGTCTCTGTCTGGGCTTGGAGGTGTGGCAGCCATGCAGCTACTGTAGGGCCCATCGGATTCCACCTCGGTTCCCACTCACTCACCAGCTGCAGCCGAGAATACTTCTATAGCAGTGGTTTTCAACCAGTGGTCCTTGAGGGGGTTCCAGGAAACAAGACTGCAAGGACTTTTTTCGGTGTTCCCTTTGGCTGTTGTGTTTGACTGTACCCTGTACTGATTTCATTCGTGTCTGACTGTATGCTGTACTAATTACATTTCTGCCAATAAAGTATTCAATCAATCAATCAAAATCCAGGTGGTCCCCATGCAGCTAAATGATGGAGAGTTATGGTATATAATAGATCTGTAACTCTTGAGAGCGTAAAATGAAACCAAATGGGCCCGTAAAAGCATGGAATTGTAGACAAAACCTTATCCAATGACAACTAAATATTCTTTAGTTTTGGGTCTGATAGGATAAATGTCATCAAATGGTGGTCCGTGGCTGAAAAAAACGAATGAATAGTGGGCCTTGAAATGAAACTGGTTGAAAACCACTCTTCTATAGCCAAGGCTGTGTATAATGTTGCCTTCGCGGTATAGGGGAAGACTTTATACTATGGGGTGGTGGACAAAGTCCTCAAACGTTTACGAATACAATTAATGTTTAAAAAAATATTAATACTGTGATGTAGAAATCCTCACACTCTGTGTGCTCCGTTTGCTTGAACCCGCCTCCCGCCCCGCCTCCTGCTCGAATTGAGGGCGGGAGAACCTAACTTGAAATTAGACGCTGCCCTCAGAACACTTATCTTACAGTACATGGGGCAAGTGGTGGAAGTGGAGGTTATTGCACACCGGAAGGTCAACGGCATTAGCTGATCCCGTGACACAGTGCAATGCATTTTGTGGGTAACAGGTGCATTATGGGATTTTATTTTATTTATTTATTTATTTTTCTGCTTATTTTGTTGCATACCATAGGTGTGGCGCCATAGGCGCGCAACATTTCTAGTACATCTCCGAGATAAGCCCTGGAGCTTCAGGCTGGGATTTAAGCTTGGGGCTCTTCTGCACTCTCTGTCTGGGGGACGTACAGTACAGTGGGCCCATTTGATCCCATCTCGGTTCACACTCCAAGAATACTTCTATAGGAAATGTATAAATTGGTGGTGTAACGTAATTAAGTGCATGTACTCGAGTACTGCACTTAAGTATTGATTTTGAGGTATTTCTTTACTTCAAAAGTCTATGCACTAATGTCTCGGAGGCAGATATTGTACTTTTTTTTTTTTACTCTACTACAATTATTTGACAACTTTAGTTACTTTGAAGATTTGTTTATATTATTACAAAACTCACGTCACCCACTTCAGCTCTATATGTGGAAACATCTAAATATCGTTACTGTATGCCGGGTATGCAAAGTCTCAACCTATGTATCCTAGGTAGCATTTTTATATAGACTTAGATAACAGTTTATGTAGATTTATAGCTCTTTCAAGTAAATATAGCACTATACAGTGTATGTATATATA
>OOFJ01135940.1:0-16862 GCA_900323375.1 Benthosema glaciale | reverse complement strand
GGGGGGGGGGAGGTGGGGGGGGGGGGGGGGGGGGGTTCTTTGTCGATGCACGACTCCCTACAATCCTACATAATAGCAAATAATCATACAACGTGGTTATATGTATTCCGTAACATTGGGACAGATATTAAAGTAAAAAAAAATGTCAAGATGATGGTCCCATTATTACTGCACTACTACAATTTCACAGGAACAGAAAATCTTGTTTTAGTGCCCCATGGGGGCAACTTCAAGTGCTAATATAATATTGATAGCAAAACATTTACTATATTAATGCAGTCATAAACATGATAACCTAAATTTCGTTTTTAGTCACATGAAAAATTCTGGAGAAAACAACGCAATGAAAAGCCATGATTCCGATCATTTTTTTCCCTCTTTTTGCAAATCTAAAGGTAAACAAACAATTATTAAACAAGTATTTAAATTGGTACACCATACAGGTACAGTATTGGTACAGACTCACTAATCACTAATCACTAATAAATAATGTTCTTTCCAGAGCACACGATGAGAGATGTCTGTGCCTTTGTTTGTGTGTATCAGATGTGACTGGCTGCTAGGATCTTGTCTCTGTTCTCCTCATACTGGTGAATCATCTTCTGAAGGTCATGGTCAGCAGGTATCACCTGGATGGATGAGAGATACACCATGTTCATCTAAATGCATAGCCTATTTCTCACCTTACAGTCTATCAGAAACGGCATAGTTAAAATAAGAGATAATTTCAATGTTTTTAGCAGTGGGATGGAGTCGTTTGCAAATAAGAGTGAGGTTTAAATGAAAGTTAATTATTATGAAACACGAAGCACAGCACATCAGAAGTATGAAGCCCAGTAGAAGGTAGTTTGGCTTCCTGCTATCAGTTACTCACTAAGACAGGAGCAGGAAGTGCGAAGGAAGTGCGGTTGATTAGCCAGTCTTCATACATCTGGTGGATAGACTCTAAATACTCCTGGGCAGACACACAGAGACACACACAAAGTGAGACAAATCCTCGGTAAGTTGGAGTTTGTGACAAATGTACTGAAATTGATAGTAGTTGACTTACGTATTAAACTATAATAAACTACAGCACCTTACACATACGTATCTAATAACCTAGACATATGTATCTAATAACGCAACAGGGCTTTTCCCATTAACATCGTAACAAGATGGCACACATTAGCAGCTATGTGATGGTCTCACCAGAGGAATGACTTTCTCCTCCTCCCTGCATCTCTGTTTTAGCCTCTCATAGCAGGTCTGGGGAGAACTTTGGAGGTAAACTGGAGAACAAGAAAGATGGAGAGAAATGAAATGACGGTCAATGTACATGCATAGTGAGTGGCAATTCGAGTAGCAAAGTGAGTTTAACGTTGTTTAATGCAATCAGATATGACATTTCTGTTTGGATGTATGGGCAGTCAAGGCCAGAAAGTAGTTTTTTTGCCATTTCAGTAAGCATTCCTACATAACTTCCAGGTACGATGATGTTGTCACATGCATACCCTCATGCATGTGACTTAAGTCAAACTAGCTGATCTAAAAGCTCACTGGGTTGTGAGCTTGTAATCTAGAATTTTCTCTAATTAGAAAAATGACTGCATTCCTTCAGGAAATAAACATGTAAAAACAAGGTTCATGCCCTGTTTGTACTGTAGAAAGAGACAAAAATGTACAAGTGAACCGATGTTGAAAACAGTCAATAGAGGCCTTGCACAGAATGTTTCTACAATTGTTTCTTTCAGCATGGCTGTATGTAACCAGTAATAACCGTTGTTTCTTCCAACATGGAGCATAAATGGCCATGATGATGTTGTGGACTGATAGCAGATCTACAAGAACGTGTCATGAGCTTATAGATTGGCTATTAGTATTCATCTATGACTATATGCATACATACTCCATGAAAGGCCTCTATTGGGGTTTCACATATAAGCTTTCTACTGCATTCTCACCAATCAGATCAACAGGAATAGATATGTTAGTCACGATCCAATCAAACCACTCGCTGAGAACGGCATAGTCCACCTCAGGCATCTTCCCACTGAAAAACACAGGAGATGGGTTGGGCCTCTCGCCAGACACAATATGTATACACATGCTCTCCATGTAGATCAGTCATGGTAAATCTACTTCAGGCCTTCTTAATTGAAAAAGTGTGTCAAACATGAACAGGACTTATGTGTATCTATCCACTGGAGGGGTAAGGGAGGGAAGACGCTAGTTGGTATAAATGTGTAATTTGAAGTTGATAATGTTTATATAGATGTGCTACTATAAATGAAAGCCAATAAATATTAAAGATCGTTGTACTGAGCATAGAATCCCATAGGTCATTCTTTTATAGAATTTTTTTGAAGTTTTTAAAACAAAAATCTAACAGTAGCAATTGCAACTTTTGATTTTTGTAAAATTGGAATAGGAAACTCAGTTTCCTTAGTGTCTTGCATCTCACCGGTACAGGCTACCACTGTGAAGCTAGAGGCTCATTTCCATATGTGGACAACAGAGTAGGTGTTCTAAACCCTACATTATGAATAAATAGCTCTTCTGAAGAATCCGGGCCTGTAATCTTACTCCCTTCCGCTCCAAGTATAATGGGTCTGAGGCTACGTAGTACGTACAGTACTAGGCTTCCAGAGATCAAACTACCTTTTAAAGAGGTTTTCCACAAAGATGTACTTGGCACTGAAGATGGACCTCTCCATCATCCTCACAGGATCATTCTAGAAACAAAGAGAACCCATGGAGTACCACAGCTAGCTAGCATCACCAATAAACAGCATACAGTATTTAATCTATCCTTCCTCTGACGCGTGAGAGAGATATGATAGACTATGAGAGACTTACGATGGCTGACAGGTGTCTGTCTAGCATTGTCAGTTGTACATATGTTTGTAGTGTGATGCCCCATCGTGTAGGATCCTGGTACATCAGTCCCTGGAGGACACACATAGAGAAAAGTAACATAACATAGCTAGATATTCACTGGATATTTGATAGGGCGACTTCTCAGGATGGCTAATAGTAATACAAAATGGCTACATGTGGAAGCTAACTTGACAGGATATTACACTTCTATAGCACTGCTCGATGGAGATTTTCAACACTTCATTATAGGAGACAAAGATTATTATTAACAACAACAACAATAATAATAATAATAATAATAATAATAATAATAATAATAATAATAATAATAATAATAATAATATCTAGCTGAGAGTGAATTAATGTACAGTACCAAAGGGTTGTGTCCTCTGACGTTCCTCCATTTAGAAACTGGCTCTGTTAAGACCTGGTGTAATACATTAAAAGAAAGGAGCATGGAAGAACAAATAAATTAACATAGATGCATACTATAACTAACTAATTTTGTTTGTCTGATAATAATTGTGCCTTGGTCGTCAAAAGTGGCAGGAAACAGCTGTACAGTTTAATTATTTAACATAATTGTGTTCCACAGTATCAAAAACATGGCAGCATGGTATCTTTTTATCTCATTCATGTTGTGGTGTGATCTATATATAAGATTGGAGCTGAGATTCAAAGTCTATTTTAAATGATCAGTAATGGCTATATTATGCAGCTCTTGTCGGATCAAATTCATATCCTTCACAAAAGGGGAAAATATGGCATTGATATTTAGCAAGCATGACGATAATGCACTGGTAGTGGGTAAGAGGCATGGATGCAAACTACAGTAACAGCACCACAATAACAAAACAGAGAAGATGCCACTTCGTATTATGGTCTGTAATTTCTGCCATAGCCATTTTGTTTTCAACATTTTGTCTTTTCATATCATTCGTTATATTTAAGTGATTTGTTTCCCCCTGATATATTATTTATAATCGTTTTTTCAACATACATTTTTATGACATTTCCCTGTTGTGTTTTTGGCAAATGCAAAGTTCCATCATCAGAATGTGATCCTTGCCTATTTGTCTTACCTCTATATTGCTAGTTTTACTGAAATACTCCAGACATGTGGTCTTTCCACTGGCAATGTTGCCCTCTATACAGATCTGAAAACAGGTCAAGAACACAGATGCATTGATTATCTAAATTAAATTAAAGCATGTTTAATAAAAGCATAAATGGATCATGTCAAGAAATCCAGTCATTTAAGTGTATATTAAAAAGGAGGAGAGACACCTACCACTGTTTTCTTCTCCTCTCCATTTCGCACTAATTTTCCTTGGGAGGAAGATAACATTGTGAGATAAGACTTCACCTTCCACACCTCCCAGTGCTGGCCTCAATCAGGATAAGAAGCAAACTAAAGCAAAGCTGGTGAACAAAATTATGTTAATAGAGGTGCAGCAGGCAATTAGGTGAAGCAAGTTTCAAAGAATATGGTGAACAAGAGTGTAAATAGTCTGATCTGAGAGGCTGAAATGGTACGTGTGTGGAACTCAAGTTGTTATTTCCAGTGTCCCATAGCTTCAGGTGACAATAATTGTCAGGGTGGGTTATCTGATTATTTTTGGGGGGGTTGCAGCCTGAAAAGGTTGAGAACAGCTGCTTTTGATTGTCAGGGTGGGTTATCTGATTATTTTGGGGGGTCGCAGCCTGAAAAGGTTGAGAACAGCTGCTTTTGATAATGGTTTCAACCTTCTTGAACATCCCATCCCAGTTCTGACCTTTCAGATTCAGCATGCTAGTGGTAGTGCAACTGGGGAGGCATGCTTTGATTGCAGACGTTTCACCAACCAGTGTCACCCATTCAACATGTTACAGAGCAGAGCTTAATTGGGGCCAGGGATATTAAATAAAGTACATTATCTCTCTCTGGCTCAATGAGACTTCCTGGTAAAATAAAAGCATATATAAAGGGCCATGGCTGATGAATAACAGATTCCCATCGACAGACAGACAGATCTTCAGATACATCTATCATCATAGTCCCAGTCTAAAGATAGCCTGCCCTACCATGCAACTCTATCATTTTGAGGAAGTGAGGACAATCGAATATGTAAATGATGACAATATAATATACCCCGTCGTTATATCCCACGGTGTAGTGTTAGTTTAGTATGGTTGCAAAGTAAGTATATAAAGCCGAATGGCTTTAATTTCACTCACTAGTCTGCGCAGTCCTGCTGTGTGCTCTTGTCTGTATTATGAGACCCCGAACAGGGACGCTCCTCAGCCGATTCAGAGTTAACGGTATTTTACACAGAGAAGATGATGAAACTATTGTTGTACAATAATTAAAAGGTGTTGTTGGCGTAACAGATCTCCTCCACAAAGCCTTCATACAATGACGCGATACGTACATCTCGCATGAAAAGAAACGCGGTCAGAAACATACACACGTTATAGACTAAAGACTAGAGTTAAATATTAAAGGACAACATAAAAACCGAACCAGGAAGAAGTCTGCACGGCACAAGGAGGCTGTAGTCACGTGTCTGTGGTGTCATGGTGTCACTGTCATCAGCACCAGAGCCAGAGTTACGACAACTCCGTTCACTTCATGGGGCCAGTCCAATGGCGGCTCTTCAAGTCCTGGTTCCTGGACCGGAAGTAGGCGACTCAGGCAACATCGTTTCGTTTTGCATAAACATTACAGAGACAGACTTTAGTTGTTACAATACTTTTAAACAGTTGGCATGTTGCAGCTCTTATTTGCACCGCCCACGTTGAAAACAATGTATTTCCAACTCCAGCTTGTCCCTATTCAGGCTGTATGAACAGCAGCTCGAGCGCTCAGTTTCTGACCCCTCAATGTCGCAACTCTTCTACTAGATGGCTCCGATCAGCACATGGAGGTATGATTGCTTTGCAAACTAGCGTCCACCAGTGGTGGAAAGAGTACGTGTAAATTCGATTGATTTAATTGATTTATTTATTTTGAATACGTGATTGGATTTCAATACTTTATTAATTAGGGTTAGGTATTAATTAATTAATTAGGTAACAGTTTGCAGGAGAAAACGGAAGAAACAAAGCACAGAAAGGTACAGTTCAATACAACTTCTGCTAAGAATTATAACTCAAGAAAGCACTACTGGCTTGTTCCAAGTAACTAACAGTCAATACCATATGGTATCGGTTACAAGTAAAATCCTAAATTTACTTACAAAAGTATTGACATCAAAATGTATTTAAAGTAACTAAAGTAAAAGTACTCATTATGCAGAAGGTCCCATTTCACAGGTTTTCAAATGCATTAAAAGATTGAAAATAGAAGATCTACAAGGGCTGAAGTGGTTAATGTAGACCTATGTTTTGTATTGTAATTCAAATCTACCTCCAGTTACCCATACTACTTAGGAGACTCCAGTACATCTATCAGTCCACTGTGGAATAGAAGTAAAAGTATTGAAAAGGTATTTTCTTGCTGTTTATTGACTCCTCCTCTAGAGGGTGACAAAGTCATTGGAGAAGCAGATCTCTGATATTGCTGTACACCCCCCCCCCTCTCTCATTTATCTAAATATTGTAGGTATTTGGAGATTTGTGGGTCTGTTTTATATGCATTTGATCGTGTGTTCGCTTTGTCTCTGCGTGTATGACTGACTAATATGATATTTATTGCTGTACTGGGCTGTGTTGTATTAGCCTAACTTAGGATTTCACTCCATATTTGTCTTGGCACTGTAGGCTACAAGTGATACTGAACACTGGCTCCTGGACAATATTCACATCCTCTTGGAATGTTTGGTTCCTTCTTGTGGTTTTTCTGGACTAAGTGAGCAGCCTTTTCTGCATGGGTGATGATGAACCCAGTTCCCCCCTTGGGGTTTAATACTCCTTATCCCAGCTTATCTGTTGTTTAGACAATTCTATACCTTTGCCGCCAAAACGGAAATAGGAAAAGATTTGTTTTAATTTGGAAAACATTAATGTTAAATGTGCCCCACGAATGACATACTTTTTCATATTTTCTCCTTCCTCAGAAACAGTCTTCCCTCCTCTTGTCTTGAAGTTAAAGCAGAGCAGAAAAAAGACCACCATGAAGGATAAACCTATAAAACAAAAAAACAACATCAATCTTAAAGACTGGTATACTCAAATGTCTCCTTCCAGTCTTTCTTCCCTAATCTTGTGTTGAAGTTTAAGCAGAGCAGACCATAGCTATAGTACATCCCATGCTTGGCTCTGGAGGTCCAACCCTCTTGAAGGAGGAGTAGACTCTTTGGAGGCGCTTTAAACGCCCCTGTGTTGTGTTATTACTCTGACACATTGACAGGAGATCCCTCAGCGGAGACAGACCTCCTGGCTGGCAGTGGCAGAGCAGCATTATCACATCTTGACTACAACTTTGTTTTTGTTTTTCTTCTTTTTCTGTGCTCTCTTCCCAGCGTAATTTCCACCCATGACTTCCAACCATTGCACACTGTTGCAGCTTTTTCATGGGTGACCATCCAGCCGTGCAGGACTTACAGTTTGTTTTGTTGGTGTAAAAACACACACAGCCTGACCTGTCAAGATGCAACTCCGTACTGTACATGAAGTTAACGTGGTGGACGTGCAGAAACGAAGGAATCCCTCCAAACACTATGTAAGTGCTGTTTAAATTCTCTATGCCTGTCACAGTCCCTTTTCTATGAAAAAAGCGTGTACACAAACACGCACGCACGCACACACACACGCACACGCCTATGCCGTTGCTGTTAAATGTTGACTGAGTGACAAATCCTAGTGACATTTACCAGTGCTGAGTATAATAGTATATAAAGTCTCTTGGGACACACGACTGCAGCAGCTAGCAGCTCTGGTGTCTCAGTGGAACTAGAAAAATCAATTGGGTTCAATAGCATTAATTAACCTGAGAGTTTGGGGATCAATTGAACCATCTCTCACTCGCTGAAAGGGGTCTCACCAAGAGGCCACCACAGAGACTTTCCCTTGGGAGGAGGGAGGCACATGGAGAAGATGGGTCAGTCAGTCAGTCAGTGTGGGGAAGTCCCCTTAGAGAGAGAGAGAGGGGAGGGGGGGCAAATCTCATTATCTATGAGCTCAGCAACTGGAAATGCTTATCCTGTTTTAGAGAGAGAGGAAAGAAGAAACTCTTTGTCTTTTGTCCGCAAGGTTCAAGTGTTACTTCCTTCCACGAGAGGGACGTCTGCTGGAGGCACTGGGACCCAGAGTGCATGCAGTATGGCAAATGGCAGCTGCAATTGTTTACAGTCACACACACAGACAGGAGATGTGTGGAGGGTGTAGAGAGGAGGATGGGACCTTTTGTTTCCCTTTACATTGTGTGTTTTCATTCATCAAGTCACTTTTTCTAAGTTATGAATTTGAAGTAAGGTGTAGATATGTCACAACCTGGCTGGTATCAACGGCCAGCCGGGCCAGGTTAGTGCATAACAATTTAGCAGTGTGCATCTTGGAACCATATTATGACCACACCGCCCTTCCCCAGAGAGAAATCAGTAATATTGCATATAAGCTACCAATGCTTCTAAATATGATTAATAATCTATTAACAATCTTGCAACTGGAAAGAGAGAGAGAGAGAGAGAGAGAGAGAGAGAGAGTGAAAGGGAGACCTATCACATACAGTACAAATTTTAGATCCAGTGGTGACAAATTCAATAATTTGATGAACAGTAAGTACATTTTTAGATTTTGCCCTGATGATAGTCTTATTTAGCCATCCCTAGTTCTATTCCTCTGCCCACGTGGGGAGGTCACTACATGTGACGCAAACCCATGGGGATGCCGCTTGACCACAGACCACCCGCCTTTTGCACAGTGTTGTCTCGTAAATTTACAGCATTTGGTCATGCTGTCTGTGTCTAATTAGCAAGCTGCCGGAGAACTTGTTCCGGCTGGAGGCACAAACTCCTTTCTTTAATGAACTGCGAAGAGAAAATTTAAGACCTGATTACAAATGGAAAACCAATGTCTTTGCAGATTGTCACCATGTGTAAAATGTTGCATTTCATATACATTCAGTGCCATACGGCCAGCCCACAAGGAAGTGTTGCATACCTCAGGGTGTGCTCGGCTGTTTGTGGAACTTTCATTGTAAATGTCTCCTATGGGACATTGAGACAACTTCAGACACTGGTGTTTGCTCTACAACAGATTCAGATGTCTCCTTGAACACTGAATGTGAATTTATATATATCACATAATGGGACCAACATGTGTTTCATTAGACACTAAATGAAAAAGGACTGCAAAAGTACAATGGTAACTAAGCTGGTAATTATACGATGAAATTGGAACGTTATGGTTTCTCATCCACATAATCGTTCTTATTGTGTGTGTGTGTGTGTGTGTGTGTGTGTGTGTGTGTGTGTGTGTGTGTGTGTGTGTGTGTGCGTGTGTGCGTGTGTGCGCATGCGTGCAGATGAAAGCCTTTTTTTATTCTAGTTGTTGCTGCATAGCATTGAGCTTAGATAATGGTGTAGAATTCAAGGGAAAATAAAAAATGCTGCCATGTCCCAAAAATCTATTTCCTGACTTGGCTCTAAACTCAGCTGTATTAATGTGTAACCGTGTATAATATTTCACAATAGTTGAATACCCATCGTCGCTCTCTCCTCCAGGTCTGGCAGAACGTCTAATGAGGTGTGGCTGGAACGGACAGGCCTAAATGAGTTTGTTTGACCTCCGATGACCTGTGGAAGTTTTAGTCAGGAGGGAATGCACTTTGTGTCATTAGAGAAAATCCGGCTAAAGTGGTGCCGGTGCCGTGGCATCTTTGACAAAGTGGCCTTCTTAATGCCCATTGTTTGCGCTTGTCTCTCTCTCTCTCTCTCACTGCAGGTCTATCTCATCAATGTCACTTACTCGGATTCCACTAGCCACGTCATCTACAGGAGATACAGCAAATTCTTCGACCTACAGGTACAACGTCTTTGTCCTAACAGCAGCACTCTTACACCATCCAAATGACATTTGCCTGTGTTCGTATTCGACAATGCCGAGATATTGCCATGCCATTACATAGGCCTACTACAAGGGTTCCCAGACCTTTCAGGCTGTGACCCCAAAATAATCATATTTGAACTGGGGACCCCCCCACCCCCACCCTGACAAGCATTTGGAATTGTACGCATTACGTTTAATTTGTTCCACAGACATGGTGAAAATAGCCGATCTACAAGATCACAACCCTGATGCATTGTGATTTTGTAGTTCAACTATTTTCCACAATATTTGCCTCTTTCTTGTGTAATATTAGCCAATTTGGTATTAAAAAGGTCTTAAAAGTAATTTCAATATATATAGCTTTTTTTGTTTGTTTTCTTAAATTTTTTATCCCACGATTTTGCAACCCATTTTTTCACCCAATGTCAATTATCTAATGTAATCCTGGCCGCTACACTTCCATCTGCCGGCCTGGGGAGAGCAACGGACTGACCTCATGCTTCCTTCTATTCATGAGTAGTCCAAGCCGCTTCTTTTCACCTGACAGGTGGGGAGTTTCCCCGATTGGAGCGCGTGGAAGGAACACGTTATTCCAACCAGTTCCTTTCAGGCGCCGCAGTTGGCCAGGGGGAGGTCTTTTCAGATTCAGGTTTAGAGACCAGAATTACTGCATGTTTTTTGTGAGGGTACCTACCCTAGGGGACACAGGGACTCCCAGGGAGATAATGCAAACTCCAGACAGAAAGGCCCTTTTGCCAACCATACCTCAGGTATGGGCACTGATGACGCGGAGGAGATAACATGCCCACAGCGTCCCCAGTGGGAATCAAACCTTCTAGCTACGAGGGGAAAAAAATAGAAGACAAAAATCATTCAATTGTAACTTTAGAAATGTGCAAATACCCTGTAATACACTTACGTACTGTATACTGTATGTTGGTTTGTTTACTGTTGAGTGAACAATACACATGAAGCCAATCATCTGGCGACCTCCCAAAGTAATTTGTGGGGGTCCCGACCCACAGTTTTGGAACCAGTGACCTATTCTGAATGTGACAATGTTAGGAAGCCCAGCGCAACAAAGTGGTTGCTGGTGTTTTTATTCTGGGCTCGGTCGAGGTCAGTGTGTGACATGCAATGGTGAAATTATACGTACAGTCTAGTCATACGACCGCGCTGCTCTCCCAAAGTAACCGATTTGCAACTGACAAGCATGACAAAAAAACGACACGGTCACATGACAAACTATAAACCAGGCTTTAGTCTCGGTCCGCTGGTGGTCAGGTGGGTGGAGGGCAAGCCTCAATGTGCCCCAGTGTGACGCTCCGACAAGGGGAAGCCTCCCCCTGAAAAGGTCTCATTTAAGACCATTTTGACACGAGCGGAAACGGGGGACATGGGGGGGAAATCCTGTCAGCTAGATGCGTCATACGGAGTTAAATAATGAAACCAGAGGAAAACATGATCTCACTCTTGAATGTGCCATGAGACAAAGTTGCCCTTGAAGCTTGGATTTATACTACATCACACAAGGTTGTCACTTGGCAAAAAGAAAAGACCTTACAAACTGACAACATGTCGTGAGGGCCACCTTGTAGATCTGTTCCGTTTGGCAAAGCAGCACTGTGTGCTATGGGGAGTAAAACAGGCTTACGCTTTACTGGAGGGACACCAACACACTAGAGGCAAAATGTTGCACACTGAATCACTGATCCAACCATGTTTACAGCTGGACCAGGCAGTGCTCAAACGTTTCTACACTAACGTGGTTGTTAAGACTGAGGGAGACAAATATAGCTAAACGCCGCCATGAACGGCACAAGTAAGTAATGATAGAGGCGGGAAATGGCGATGGAAAGGTCATGCAATAAATGGACATGTAGGCTGTATAGCTCCCTTGTAAAACGATGCATCTCTCAGAAGGGTCCTCTCAGACGACATGCTCAACCCACTCAAACCAGACCAGGGCTTTGTCGGTCTGACTGCGCTGAAGGCGGCAGAGGAAACCCTTTGTTCCCGGGCCCCTTGCTAATAGCCAGGAAAATCCTGCCCTGCTCTGCTCTGTTTGATGGAAACAGAGCTTCTCTCCTGTCTCTGTAAACATTAGTCTTGTGCCGAGATCCCTACTACCCCTCCCCGGCTCTGCTTGCCTGGCTATGGTAATCAGTAAAAAGCAACCCCTTCCAACAGCTGTCTATACAAGATGGGTGGGGATGGTGGATTTTTATTGGTCTCTCTAATGAATGTAGTTCATACATGCCAGGAAGGAGAACAGCCATGATCCAAAGATCCAGAATCCATTATTAGCGTCAACAGTGCAGCAGGTGCAGGACGAAAAATAAAGAAAACCATCCCACCACATTATAAGATTGAAACATCTGTAAATCTAAGTTTTTCTGGGGTCTGGCATGGTTTGCAGTACCTTCTCTAAGCAAATAGGATGCCATTTAGAAGATCAGGGAAAATACCAGTGGGTGCTGGTGGATGGAAATTGGAGGAAGTCGTGATCAGGAAGGGGGGATGACTACCAGGGAATGAAATCACTGGGGAGTGAAATGACTCCAGGCTTTGATAGTGGATAAGTACTGTTCCTCCTACTTAAAGCAAGTAGTTAGCTAAATTAAAGTGTACTGTGGTCCTACATCTTAACATTAGCAATCTGGCATTTAACCATTTTGATCTCATTATTCAGAATCGGTGGAAGATGTTTCCCCTCAGTAGATTGAATCAGATACCATATTAGCAGTTTTACTTCAGTACTGCTAAGCATTGACAAAGTCTACTGTCATTCCCGCTATTCTTTCTGACATTTATGATGCAGTAATCCATCCTCAGAAGAAGTGCCTTGCTCCAAAATAATTTCATTTGGCCAGACAATGCTTTTCTGTCTAAAATTGTGTCTTTGCCAACTGACACCTACAGTAGAGTGTTTTCAGAGTCTGCACGTCTCTCTGTCCCCACGTGCACAATTGCATGTTTCAGCCAGAAGTTGGAAAAGGGATCAGAAATAGTATACTGTACGCCCTCTTCTTGACAAACATGATTTGATATGCATTATTGAGAATGAACGAATGCAATGTGATGCTGTTTCACGTGATTTGGCTAGTTAAAAGCTAAGCCAGGTCAAACAAAGTCATGGAACAATTGGCACTGGTAAAACCTCATTGCCAGTTGTCTCAGTAAGATATAGAGCAGAGGTCTTCAACAAGGGGTCCAGGATCCCTAGGGTGGTCCACAGAGTTAATACAGGGGGGGAGGGGGGAGGGGTGATAGGAACCTACAGATGTGGTCACTGAGGTCTTTGTGTTTTTCTGCTTTGAGCTCACACTGCTGGAACACAACTCACTTATTCATTGCAATATATTAAAACAAAATAGAACTCCGTCCACGATGAATATAGTGATGACTACGATGTAATAATAATAGTTGATAACATGTTGTTATCAACAGAAGGCAGAAGAGGAGGGCCACTGGTGGTTTTGTGCACCTGGTCTTTTAAAATGCCAACATGAGCTAGCTGTGTGGTTTGTATGTGAGATTAGGGACAAATTCTCCCACCGGATCGAAAACGGGTAGATCTATACGGTGAGCCTTAGATTGGCTACTTCCGCTATTCACCGTATGACAAAGTGTATAGGGCTTAAGTGGCTAAGTATCCCTTTGCAGTGGTACAGTGTCATAAGTGCACATGCTCCTAATGTTTAGAGCCTTTCTACTGGACTATCGTGTAACTCTTAACTGCTCATTTGGGAAACAATCATCATAAATCATTTCTCCTCATCTGGTTCCTCTCCCCTAAGCGGTTCTGCTGACTACATGTTGTAAAAGCTCTGTAGCATGCAAGTGCAGCGCAAAAGCATGTTTAGATCCATTTGTTTTTTATGCAGAACATTGCTGAGTCTGCAGTCCAACAACCAACACTGTCAGGAGGAAATGGTTTTGACCCACACATGTTGGAAAGGGAGTAAGAATTGGTCAGTGTGTCAGAGTTTACCCTCTCCCCCTAATCCACACCCATCAACCACAGTGGACCGAGCACACGGGACATGGCATTCCACAAGGGGATTGTGGTGTGTGTGCATTTGTGCAAGCTGGTTTTCCTTTCGGTGTCTGCTTGGACAGAAGAAACCCCTCCAAAGATCTCTTTAGTTGCCATTATTTTTGGATTGTAGAACTGGAACAGGGTCAGATCTTACCCCGTCTGCACTGTAATTTGTCTGCCCCGCATTCCTGTCATAAGCTGTGTCCTTAACAATGTTATTTTTTTCTCAGTGTGCTCTTACATTGAAACAGAGGTACATATAAGGATATAGGAACGAATGCAAGATAGATATTAAAGAAACCACTACAGACCATACAGGACTTTGCTGGGGGACCCAATAACACTTATTGCATTGGATATGATATATCCAATGCCTCGTTTGATTAATTCCTCATGTAAAAACTTTGACACCGAATCAAAGTGTTGCTATGAATGCCCATTCAATATAACGTACAGTATATGCATTCCTATGGTTGAGCTTTTACCACTTAAGCCATTTGAACTGTCCTTATTATTTGGCATGTCATCATAATGGGCAAACATTTGACAAAATTAGGCCAACATTCGGTTTGAATAGCCGCTCTACAAGCTCACAAGAGAGACAAAATGTGGGAGCCAAGAATAGAATGATGGGGGGGCTGTGGCCAACCAAGTATAGGGTTTAAGTGGTTAATGTGCTGTGTCTTAGCAGAGAGCAGCAAATACGGACAATCAATCAATCAATCAATCAATCAATCAATCAATCAATCAATCAATCAATCACAATCAACAAACAGTGTATTAGTACTGACAGGCAGTGCCAGTGGCTAGTGGTTTGAGACAAATCTGCTAAGTTTCTTTTATATACTGTATATTATAGTTGAGGAGACTTTTTAGCACTGCATGATGCATGCAAAGTAGATTTCATATTATCATATAGATTACCACATGGAGATGAATGCTCAGAATATTAATTCTGAAGTATGTTAGAAAAGGTTACTGCCCAAGTGGGCAGTTGGAGATGCTCCTTTTTGCAGTAAACAAATGTCAAGTGGCTGTCAAATCCCAAACAAGGGATGGAATTGGATTGTTTTCCCACTCCGACATTCCTCAAACTCCCCCCATATGAGATTCTGAATAGAACAGCGTCTTTGTCTGCACGGAACAAGCTATCTCTCTCTGTCTCTCTCTGTCTCTCTCTGTCTCTCTCTGTCTGTCTGTCTGTCTGTCTGTCTGTCTCTCTCTCTTTCTCCCCACAGTTCTCCTAGGGCAGCTCAAATTATAATCATCTTAGCATACAGAAGCTACAGTAGTGTTTTCCCTCCATCATAACGTCTCAAATTGAGGGTGTCACAATGTCAAGCCACAGAGACACATTTGAAGATTGAAAGCACATCATTGCACCATAACACCAAGCTATTATTCATGTAGGAAAAGAATAGGACCTGTACTGTCAAAAACGAAAAAATACAAAGAAAAAATAGGGGGGAAAGAATGAGCACATGGCACCTGTTGCTACACAGACAAGTTCATTTTCCCTGCGGGAAGACTTTGGCTAACACAGAGACATAACACATTATAGTATCTCCCATGCGGTTTTGGAAAGTGATACAATACACATAAATGCATACAGTGCATCAGGGACGAATGGCCCGAAGTTGCGGCTGCTGCTGCGTTACGAGAGTCTGAAATGTGAGAATGGGTGAAACGCTCCTCATCCCACAAGGGTTTCACTCCAAGAGTTGTGTTGGTACGTTGCCATGGCAAAGCAGTTCTTCCCCACCTGTAGCAGTTCTGCAAGCTCGAAGCACGGCCCAAAGCAACAGGTTTCAAGCTTGTAGATCTGCTACTTTTGATATTATTGAATTTGAATCCTGAAAAGAAACAGTTTTGGGGTTTCCCCCCGACATAGACGATGTGGTTAAATTTGTCAGGCCACGGCGGAAATGTCCAATTCCCCCATGTGTGTTAAACATTCACATTGTTTTATAGAGGTATATTGGTATATATATGGAGGAATTAGGACATTTCACTGCTGGCCATTGTTACAGCGGTTGGACGGGAAGCCACACACCGCAGCGTAAACAGGAAAAAAATAAACAAAAAATATAGTTTTTCTTTTAGCCATGCTCAGCGACTGAAAATTAGTGTGTAATGTTGCAACAGTGTACAATGTACAGTGCAATAACATAAGTGCCCACAATAAACATTTGACATTCAGAACAAACATTTATTAATGTTTTCAATAAATCACAATAGAACTCATTTAGATTTTGTGTATTGTTGCCATTTCACCCTGTAGCCAAATGTCAGGGTTCGTGTATATTTTGAGGAGCAAGAAAACAAGGAACTCAAATATCCTTTTGTGAATTTCTGCCTATTTAGGCAGTTTTGGTTAACCAAAACAAACTCTTTATATCTGGCAGTCCAACGCACCCTCAAAACACAATAATGGCTGCTGCCTTTCTTCAAAGGAAACCACTCCTCGTTTTGCTGTCTTGTGTTTTTTTGAGGAGGGGGGGAAATGCCAAGGGCTGAAAGAGACTTTAGAGCCTCAGCAAATGGCAGTAGAGCAGTAAAGAGTACAGTACACTAACCACAAGAAGAGGAAAAACCAAACCTCCCTCTCACTGGGAAAACTCCCATAAACAACTCCTACATATCCAGACAGAGTGGATCCAACGTTACCCTCCAAGTGGGCCAGATTGTGTTTGTCCACCTGGTTCCTTTTGGCTCAGTCCTGGCCCAGAGCCTACTGGGCCCAGCCTAGATGTGTGAATGCTTTCGCTTAGTTCTGCTCACAGCCGTTGCCGCTCAATGGAGCACATCTGGAACGAGGCAAGGCAGGGGCAAGGAGGAGCTACATATGAAATGGAGCATGATTACTTTTCAAATTCGTATTCTTATTTTCTTTAGGATGGCTCCCATGCACATTAACGTGATCTTTTCAGATGATGTGGCAAGAAAATAGTGGTGGTTCAGGCATATACACTTAACACTTTGTCAAATAT
This sequence comes from Benthosema glaciale, assembly GCA_900323375.1. NCBI lineage: Eukaryota > Metazoa > Chordata > Actinopteri > Myctophiformes > Myctophidae > Benthosema > Benthosema glaciale. The sequence goes on along the minus strand of OOFJ01135940.1, from coordinate 2 downwards.
GT
>OOFJ01135916.1:0-12982 GCA_900323375.1 Benthosema glaciale | reverse complement strand
ACCTGTGGATCGCGACCCCAATTTTGGGGGGTCCCCAGATGATTTTCAAAAAGAAAAAAAAGAAAAAAAGAAATAAAACTTTTTTTTTTGTGCAACTGAATGGATGAAAAATGGAAATTGAGAGTTTACATAGTACACATAGTCCAATAAGTCCATGCATAAACTTTCCTTAATGATTATATCTGGTTTTAGTATATATTTTCTCTATTATTCATGTTATTGTAGCGGCCAATTTGTATTGGTGGTGGGGAGGGGAGCGGCTCGGGGGTCCCGAGACATGGCCAAAGCATTTCCGGGGGTCCCCAGCCAAAAACGTTGAGAACCCCTGCTGTATACTATGCAACAAATCCAAAATACTACATGTAGAAGCTCACAATGTGTCGTGCAGCGCATCGTGATCGTGGGCTTGTAGATCGCTTCTGTGACAAAATATACAATCTTTTGCCGAGGGTGCTACAGGACTTACCTTTATTCCATCTTAATCCAGCCGACCTGAACAAAAAAAATAAATAAATCGCGGTCGTTTTCACTTCACAAAAACCCAACGCGTCCCGGGGTCCCATTATAGTCCATGCCGTATGATGTATCGATGTACCATGCCGTATGATGTAGCATACAGGGAAGGGAGCTACGAGCATTCTCCTGCTTCCGTAAACATGGAGGCAGACGGAGCGCGTTGCGTGACGTCATCACGTTGGCTACGGGAAGCAGTTTAGGACAAAATGACGAAGGGGAAAATAGCCCGGATTTCACTCGATCGGTTTGATATCAATGTAATATCGTTAAGACGTCCACAGACGTCTTCGCTCCCGATCATTTTTTCAGTACACAAGACGTCTGGGAACGTCTTGTGTACTGAAAGTATTAAGGTGCTCTGCTCTTCATGTCCTCTGCCGGAATTTTTCTCTAAAGACCACTTTGATTTCTGTACGACTGAATTCATGGTTATTAAGAGACTGGCCAGGCCATATCCCTCTTTTTTGCTTTTCCCTGGAGCACCCTAATGTTTTTAGAGCACATTACCAATTCAATTTAATTTACATACCACCATGTGTGCAGACATGTGGAGTAACCACATGAACTCATATGGAAATTGGCGGCCTGGGGGCCACATGCGGCCCCCACTATTACTTAATGTGTCCCGCAGGTTAGCATTTCAACATTTATATTATTGATTTCAAGTCAGGCGCAAGTCAGTATTAAAATGTCAGTCTTTTTTAATGTTTTTTTGTATTTATTTGAATTTAGTTAATAAAGTTAACATAACTATAACGAAATGCACTTGAAATTAAATTACAAAAAGTTATTTTTCAGGATTCCAATCCAAAAATAGCAAAATAAATAAATAAATGTCAATTCAAATTATAGCAAAAATAGCTGATCTGAAAGCTCATAATGTGTTGCACTGCAGCATGTTTTGAGAATCATTTGCATAATTATTGAAGTTCAGGAAGCCTTGCAATATTGCAGTGGCCTATACCAGACATCTATACCAGACAACTACTAATACATTTTTAACAAGCATTTTGAAAATACCTTCTGGAACACAAATATTGATTCACATTGGCAGGCGCATGACCTTCAAGAGCTTTTGGTATCGCTCAAGCTCACTCATTGAATTATATACAAACACCGAAACAAGACTCCTTACTTAGAGAATAATGCAGAAAGGCATAATCTAATGTACATAAATGGGTTTGGAGCACAGTGCATACTGTACATAATGTAATGTATTTTTTTAAAACATTTTATTCTTTTATAATAAGCATTATGCAAGAATAGAAACATCAAGTAACAAACATAATTGCATTAAATTAAATATGCATTAAATGAAATATGAAATATATTTGCATTAAATGAAATATGTTGTACATATGTGAAATATGTACAACATTGTGAAGAATTCCTTCTGGAACACAAATATTGATTCACACTGGCAGGCTGTCCTCACTGGCATGACCTTCAAGAGCTTTTGGGATCACTCAAGTCCACTCATTGAATTATACAACAGTAACCCAGAAATGAGACACCTTACAGGCTAATGCAGAAATGCATATCGGTCTATGCACTATAACTTGAGCCACTTATTATAGGGGCAGATATTATAGAGGTTATGTCACTCGGCCGATCTTACTGATATGTCTGAGTCATAGTGTTGATGGCGTTGTCGGAGTACCCGTTTTACTCTTCTGTCTGTGTCCCTTTTGTGTCCATACAGTATATGGAGATCTCTGTGTCTTGTCAACCTTGTCATGCCCATATCGTAGGCCTGTGGAGATTCCTGATGTCATTAGTGTACGGCCATTCCCTGTACATTCGCATGCCCAATGCCATATATGGGCATATTGGTTCGATCGGTTGTTCTGGACAACTGGATATCCATTGCCATATGTCTGTCTGTACTCTGTATGGACATATCGTTCATGGAAGTCAGTTGGTCCCTTACAGTATATGCACAATTGTACGTCACCATGTATTTGGTCCATAGCTTGGGAAACCAGAGTTGTTTTAGGTATTCCTCATGGACAATACCTTGTTCCACCTATATGAGATTTCCTGCACAAAATCGACTACAGATGACTTAATTTATACAGCAAGCTGTGTATTCCCTTTTCCTCTTCACAAACTGCTTTAGATGGGCGTTAGCGAGTGCAGAGGAAACACAGTGATTACGCTAGTGTTTTTTTTTTAGACAATTGGCACTTTATGTATAGACATACCATCTGCCTCAGCACAGTGCAGGAATGTATGGTTAGTGTAAAATGTGTAAAAAGAGAATTGGGGATTTCAACTACGCACTGCATAAGGGTTTAGTTTTGCGTATAAGAGATGTGCCGTAGTGTGTTCTTCCGTAGTGAAAGTACAGTATAGACAAGTGATGGATTGCATACACATTTTTTTTGGTGAGAGGAATTCAACATAACTATGAGTTACAGTATGTAGGGGGAATCACAAGGGAACTGCGCCAACAAACTTCCTCCTCCATTGTCAGCCTAGCTGTCACTGACTGAAATTCCTGACTGCACAAGTGTTTTCCAGCCCCATGAATACACACACTGGAACTGTGATGAAGATGTTAATAGTTGCAGTTTCAAACAACCTTTTTTATTTGATGTGGGACCGTATAGTCCCTGATTGAAATGCACGTTAAAGAATACAGTACGTCTCCCTTTCAAAGTCCCTCAGACGAATTCCCTCTTGGGGAATTCGTGGAGTTAAACAAATCAACTCAAATCAAATCAATGCACCAACAATTGGCATAGCGGTGGGCAATAGATACATTACTCCTCTGGCATGCAGCTCTGCTATTCATGTTGTCCAAATATCTTCAATACTGCTATACATATTTCTTTCTTGCCAAATGTTCGCCTACGAAAATATGAATTTGAACTTTGCGTGGTGGTAAACAAGACCCATGTAGCCCCTCTGCATCATTATGTAAATAATTGAGGGGGCACACCTCCCGTTAGTCTGGCATATGTGGTCGGTTGAGACACACCATGGCTTCCGCCGCGCGTGCGGTCATGGTTAGGGTTTGGGGTAGGGTTAGTAATGTCAGATTATTGGGATGTCGGACTAGCACTATATGCACCCAATACATGAAACCTGAGTGAATCAATCACGCCCGTTTGCCACTTTTGAGGATGACCAACAATAAGCATTTAAAAATACAGAGTTGGTTTAGCCTGGCCAGAGCCTTAGTATACGCAAACTCCGGTCACTTCATGGGGCCAGTCCAATGGCAGCTCCTCTACATAGACTTCTATTGAGAATAGGGACAAAATAGGGACAACCGGAAGTTACGGAATGCATTGGAGTCAATGAGCTTGCGCGAGTACATGAACCACGTGACCAGGCTGTTTTCCGACCTCTCAATATGGCAACTCTTCTACTAAATGGCTCTGAGCCTGGCGGGTCAACAAAGTGTGGTGTTACGTAAATCCCCCGTTAAATCAAACTCAGTCTTCTACGCAAGGGTAGAGTTTGTTCTCCTATACAGCAGTGAATGCTGGACCCTGAACTGAAGCCAAGCCTGCAGAAGTCTCTAGATGGCTGCTACACCAGAATGTTGCATGCAGTGAGTACTTGAATGCCAAGGGTGAGCCAGAGTGAATCAGTTATTCATCCTTGGCCAATAACAAACCTTAACCTTTCCACAAAGTATTTTGCTAATCTATTCACATAGATTTGACTGGTATTCCGACAGACAGACAATGCATGTACCGCATGGACAATACAAATAAGAAGAAAACAACATAAACAAGGTAGCTGTGCAATTTACAACTCAACAGGCATTCAATATTTGTCATAAACTTAATAGAAGAGTACTGTATGTCTTAAACGAGACCTTGGACGTTTCTTCACTGCATGGGCTTGCAGATATTAGTTAGGGCATTATGACACATACTGTAGCAATAATTACATTCATGCTATTAGCAAACAGGTCTTTAGTGATCACCAGGCCTATTGCTCCCGACCCTTTGTTAATTTAAAATAAGGACAAAATCAAATTAATTTCCTTTTAGCTTCAATATCGGCATTCATCGGCGGTGGTTGCTCAAGGTTGGAAAATTAGACCTCCAAGGAAGTGGCTGAGTCGACTTCAATGGCAAGGCATACAATTCTGCCCTAACTTAATTTACCTTGAAACATATTTTGCTGATATTAAAGTGACAAGAAGTCATCAGTGTTAGTTGGTTAAGTTTGTTTAAACAAGGGAAAAACTGAGATGTAAGGGCATACAATGTTTTATTGAAACTGAGGAAGCGTAATTCTTGATCATGGAAACTAACACTTTGCCCTTAATTTGTCATAGAGAATGAAATTAATTAGTTTGCCCCACATATAATTGCTTTCACTCCCATAGTCAACCCGGAATTCAGGACGCAGACTTTAATCCATTTCCTACCCCTCAATTAAGCCATAGATTTCAATCTCCCCCTCTTGCTTTGTGATCTTTTTTATTATTTAAAGGTGAAGTGCTTAATTTTTCAGGATAAGAAGAGGCCGGCTATTGGAGAAGAGAGGGACTTGTGAGTTTAAATGGCTTTTTGCAATCCAAATCATATCGACGCATTTTCTGCGAAAGGGAATAGCCTGATGTACGATATGAATAAAATGCAATACCGTATATGTACAGTATAACTGTTTAGTTAGTTTTCTCTTAAGAGCTAATCATTTGCAATAATGATGTTCTATCTGAAGGGGTATATAATTGTTATTATAGGGCTACATGCCTGTAGTTATTGTTAATCTGCAGGTGGTCTCCATGTGAACGGATGGATGATGAATTTTAGCATTGTTTTAAATTTAGTCAAGCATCAGTAATGTTGCAAGTACCTGTCCTAAAAGTTTCTACCGAACTGTTATGCAAAATACGGCTTTATTAACTTCTGTATGGAAAGGGAGTTATTTGTGTGTGTGTGTGTGTGTGCGTGTGCGTGTGCGTGTGCGTGTGTGTGCGTGTCAGAAATACATTATGGTCTTATTTATTTTATTAATTTATTTGTTTTTTAAATGAGCAAAAGTGAACATAATAACTTTCCAGTTCCATGACAGCCACTCAACCCTTGTGTATTGTCACTGGCACTGCATCTCAATAATGAGGAATATTGATAATGAGGGAATGGTCTATCCTTCTGGGTCTAAAAACAAACATTTCTTTTTTAAGTATTTTGTTTTGTATTCTTCTCTTTGACAGCAGTGCTGTTATCTGTTACAAATAGAATGCCTATGTGTCCTCATTCGAGGTTAATAAGGGTCCTGGAAATGTTGCTTCAAGTTCTCTTTCAGCACTGGCACACTGTAGGGATCAAGGGATCCCTTCACGTCTGTCTTGACTGCATAAAATGCGTGCATACTTACAGTACATAAATTAATATTGTGTTGAAATAGAGAGGCATATGAGCAGTGAGTGGAAACCAAAAATAGAGGACCAAAACATGAAAAGTAGCATTGAGACAGAAGGAAGAACGTCTGAAGTAGTGTAATGGTTAGTGGCTGCCTTGTATTTATTGCTAATCACATCTCCTGTCTCAAAGGAGAGCAATTCGAGTTTGTATAGTATTAGTACAGTATACAGAGACAAGAACTATTCATACATCCCACCACAGCTATCGCTCAGAGTGGTTATCTCCGTTTGCCCCAGTGTGCACTCTCATTTGCAATTCCGCTATGAACCCAATCACCTGCTCGCAGGTCTAATGGGTGGCAGTGGCACAATTCCGAACCATTTCAGGAGTTCAGTAACGGTGAGGTGGTGACCACTCTAATGAATATTATCTGGGATAATTATATTGCATGTCGTTGCTGCCGGGAGGAAACCACGTACCCAACTCAATTTTTGAGGTTGACACGCTTTACGTCTGTGTGTTGTAAAAAGCGCTTGGGACAAAACCTTAACTCTATTGGACTCCTCTATTGGCGTGGTGGCTCAGGGGTAGAGTTACTGGCTGGCAACCGCAAGGTTGCCGGTTCAAACCCGGGCTCCCCCAGAGTTAGTGTCGATGTGTCCTTGAGCAAGACACTTAACCCCTAATTGCTCCTGATGTGCTGGTAGGTGCCTTGCATGGTTTCCACTGCCATCAGTGTGTGAATGGGTGAATGTAATGCACAATCTATGTAAAGCGCCTTGGATAAAGGCGCTATATAAATGCACCATTTACCATTTACCCTCAAATTGTCTGCTAAAACGGCTAACTCCACCACCTCTCCCCCTCTCATGGAAGCAATTGACAATATATAAAGTCACAACACCAACTTTGATGAGCCAGTAATATTTTTCATTTCCTGAAAAATGAACATTTTGGAGTTAAGTGGTTTCTTCCCGACAACAGAGATATGTGATTGTCACACCTCTCATAGTAGTTAACAGTTTAGCAATGCTCTGTCACTGTATACGACCCATACAGGATGGCAAAACACACTGTTTGGCAGATTTGAGTAACAAACGGTGACCCAGGGGGTGAGAGCATGGTTGCCTGTAATGCTGTTTATCTTGCCTGTAATGCTTGCCTGTAACTGCACTCAGTTTGGTAGAGTATCTCAGCCCTGCGGTTGCTTCTCGCCTTTAAGCCGTCATACTTGTGTATAATGACTTCATTCATGGTATGGTGCGGAGATTGCGCAACCTGCACATCGCGAACAATTAGGTGTTCAAGGGTAGTCTTACTCAAGGACGCTGACATTAATTCTGGGGGATCACAGGATCTAACTAGTTCCCATCCAGCCCTTCTACTGGCCACTCTACCCTATAAGCCACTCCCGCCATGAGGCTATGGCTATTCCTATTCCGGGGTCCTTGGCATGGAAAGGTTTGGGAACCCCTGTGTTAACTGATAAGCTGAGAATTGAGTGCATCCTCTCGGCTAAATGGCACCACATATTGATTAGTCTAGACAGAGTAGGCTGTAGTTTGTAATGATTTGTCCACAGTTGACCTTACACTTGAAAGAGACTTGCCGAAGGCAGGCACACCACAAGGTAATTCAAGTTGAGTGTACACATTATCACCCAATATTAACTTTTGCCCTCCTCCCAGCCAGGTAACGCGAAGCCAAGCAGTCAATAAGTGTAGACTGTCATGAAGAATGCTGAAATATATGAAGTTAATTTACAAACACTCTGAACATTTGCTGAGATGGTTAGCAGTTAGCACAAAGTTCAAGCCATTGCAGAGATTTCATAAATGCGGGTTAATAAAATGACAACTACACAACTTAAGCTCAATTTATACTTTGATGTATAACTGTTTTGCAACAACAATTGCTGATCTACAAGTGTTATATGAGGGGGGCATAAATTTGGCACTGGATTAAGACTCACAGAGACGCCCCTATCCAAGGCAGTCGGGTGGGGATCATGCCAACACACCACTCGAGCTGTAAGGCATGTGTGGGCGAAGATACCACCTGTAGACAATGTTATCATGCAGGAGTTATATAACTTCCCGTGATATTTGTAATAAAGAAAATAATAATAATTAAAACAATCCGTTATCCGTCATTCAGATGACAATATAGTACTGTATGTGGGGAACAACACATTTGAGGGTTAACCTGCAGTATAATTTATTTTGTATTCTGCCCAAGGGCCCTCGGGCACCGGCCCCTCTGGTCATCCATCACTGTGGTTTGTGTTGGATTCATGAGCCAGACTAACTAGCAAATTTGTCACAGCCTGAAACACACCAGCAACTCTGTTCGTGTCAGGGAATTCGTCTTAACAAGTTGCCACCTTCCATTATGCTCAATAATAATGCCAATCATGCAAATGGTCATACTGTGTACAGTCGAATATATCACTCTAGAAAACCACTGAATGTGCTCTAGCATAATCTGAGAGGTTATTTTGCGTGTAGATAATCGTAAATGATTATGATGTTTAGGTTACTCGACTTAAAGGGACACTTCACCATTTTTGCAAAACAATATATGTTAATGACATTTAGAAGATTTAGAACACTTTCCTGTGGGTCTTTATGTGTGTAATATGTGGCTTTAGTTTTTTTTGTTTTATTTTAGCAGTGAGCCCAGTGTCTCTGATGTCATCGACACTCACTCCTGGACTACAATTCCCATAATGCTTTGGTAGGGCTGTCTTACATGAGACAACATGTAGTCCAAGGATAGTAGAGCAAGGATAGGAAGCGAAGACCATACTTCCGTACTACGGTGGAGTCCTGGGAGTAAACAGACATGCGCAATGGAGACTAGGATGCTGTACATGCACATTGCGCATGTCTGTTTCCTCCCAGGACTCCACCGTAGTACGGAAGTATGGTCTTCGCTTCCCGACCTCTTTAGATAGACCTTGATGTAGTCCAGGAAGTAGTGTCGATGACTTCAGAGGCACTGGGCTAACTGCTAAAATCAAAAATATCTAAAACCACATTATTACACATACAAAGAACCCCAGGAAAGTGTTATAAATCTAATCTAATGTCATTAACATATTTTTTAGCAAAAGTGTCCCTTTAAGGGGGCAGTCGCAGCTTAGTGAGAGTCTGTCTGGTAATCAGAGGGTCATCGGTCCGCCTCCCGTTCCGCCCCCACTAATGCATCAGTGTCCCTGAGCAAGACACTTAAGCCTTAACTGAGTGCTCATCGTGTCCATCTGAGCGGCCATCAGCTGGGTGAATTTCCCCCCTGCAGGATTAATAAGGTCTACAAAAAAAGTATTACGTACTCATTCGAGCCTCCCGAGTGCAATATTGAGGTTATAATTGTGCCAAAATCCTACAGTCTCGTCTCATTTCCGCGTGGCTCTCAGTAGAAGGTAGGCGGCACTGAAACCTAGTCTTGACATTATTGGGTTGAATTCTAGCTTGTTAATTGTGCCGTCTTCCATTTCTACCGACACTCTCCTTTTCTCTCTGCCGGTGTTCTGCAGAAAAGGACAAAGTCGAGGGAGGAAGGAGGAAACAGCTATGCCTTAAAATAATCTAAAAAAAAAAAAAAAAAAAGTAGAATGTAGTATAGCTCTTATTTGCATCACAAGCAGAAACACCCTGAAGTTTGTCTCTGGAAGCTGAAAGGAACGAACAGGAGAGTTCGTGGGGATGTTATACCCGTGATCTTCTCTCTATCTGACAGGAGACTAGGCACGTCTGACGCCTCCTATGAAATGACGAGCTGAAATGTTGCAATTTTAGTCTTTATTGATCATGTGAACATACACCCGCTGCACTGAGTATATGGAACTACACTGTAACCGTGACTCCCATCCACATTTCCTCTGTCGTCTTCATGAATATTTTTCTAGCTTGCAGCACAAGTTAATCCAATTCCGTTACGTGATGATGATGTTTCGACATCTGGACTGGTTCTCAAAGAGGCGTCTGGAAACCCCCAGGTGTCCTTCAGAGGCTTCCAGGGGGTCCAAAGGGAAATAGTTTAAACACTTAAGCCTTTATTATATTAGCTTTTTATTTGAAAAACGTTGATGTTGGCAAATCATCTCTTATGGGGGTCCTTAATTGGCACTAACTCTTTACAATTGGGGGTTCATATCAATTTGGGGTCTTTGACATGAAAATCGCTTAGACGTCATAGTGTTCAATGACTGATACAGTCCACATCCCTGCACTGTCACACAACACTTGTAAAGCAATTCCATGGCACACTTTTCAGTATTGCAAAGGCTAACTAATATCTATAGGGTATATAAGTGTAAATGGGGGTTAATGGTGACTGCAAAGCAAACTTAGGCCTATAAGATGAAAAGCCCATAAACCAAAGCTGTAATGATATCATTAATGAATCTAGTCACACAAGTGTTAATTTGCCATTTGATCTGGACTTCATGTGAAGGGCCAGTAGAACAAGCAGTGTTCACTGTACTCCTAAGCAAAGAATGCAATATGTTTTGTACAGTATACACACAAAGATTTCTGTTGCTATTTTATTTCTTTCATTAACCTTTATTTATTCAGGGAAGTTATTTGAGAGCAATTAAGCTCTCTTTTTCAAGTAGAGCTAGATCTCAGATGGATCCTTACAAGTCTTTTAAAACATTCAAGTGAAATCAAGTTATTCAGTTTCAAGATTGATTGTAGACAGTTCCACATGTGAGGTGCATAGCATTGCTGCACAAGTATCTGTTATTTGCTGCTATTTTATAATTAACTGCCTCATAATTCTATTTCCATGTATAAATAAGCATGCAACTTATGTAGGCTATACTGTAGCCTGTATATTTCATATCATTAGGAATATTTTATGTACAGTATCTGACCTTCTTTCCGCTGTCTTGAACACTCCAAATGTGACAAGCTATGATGTGGCAAGTAGTTGTTGTTGTGATACGTACTTTGTACGTACGATAACTACAAAGTGTGTGTGAGTGCGTGCGTGCGTGCGTGCGTGCGTACTCCTGAGGGAATGTATGTGGTTGGGTTGGGGGGGCGATAACAAAAATTGCAATTAGGAATGAAATATTGTTTAAAACTGTACACGCTGAGCCTCAGATAATGTCATACTCATTTTCTGATCAATTTCACCCCACGTCACCTGTGCTTTTTCCCCAGAGTTACTGACTTTCTTTCATTCTGTTCCGTCCAGATAGCGAGAACTCATTAAATTGTTGGGATGAAACACAATCCGGGGAGGTCACGGCTTGTCTAAGGGAAGGATTATCAGAGGCAGAGACCACCCTCGTATGACTTATCATCACAACCCGGAATACCTTTCCCACACAAAAGAGAGAGAGAAAAAAAAAAAAAGGAGGAGGGCTCCCCACGGCGGCGTAATACCTAATTTATGCTCTGTTCTGCGGTGGCGCTGCCCTGCCGGAAATACCCGATCTACAAGCTCACAAGTGAACTTAACACATTTCAGGACAGCAACCCCCTTTTGGTGTTTTAAGCATTATGTTATACTTTAGCTATTGAAAAATAGCAGATCTACAAGCTCATATAGCGTGGCACCGAGTGTCGCTCTATGACCGTTAACTATTTCCATCACCGGTCAACATTAGGCGACAAAGTATAAATCGGGCTTAATCAACCACAGCCAGTGCTAAAAATTAAAGTAATTACATTTTACTCATCTCAGAGGCATGGGCACTATTTCCGCCCAGGCCTTACCCCTTATGCCTATAAACTTCTTTGCCTTTTTTTACTATTTTGAAAACATATTTTTGAATAGTTCAAATAGTGTTTTTTTTTAACATATGTTGTTCCAGGGACCTCCCAGAAGCAAAGATTTGAGTTAAAAACATTCGCTCTGAAATAATATACTGTACATTCAAAGATTGTGAATTTTTTTTCACCATTTCTTTTGTAACATAATACTTAAAACACCCAAAAGGGGTTCCCTGTGTGAGTACTTCGTCCACCGGCAGCCACAATCCTCCGCATACAGGCGGTGGTAGCAGAGTGGTGGTTATCATGAGCCTGACAGTATGATTACATTCGATTAGATATGCTGCTGCTGCTGCCATGGTTTCTATCAACACTCATCGTGGTATGGTCGTAAAAATGTTTAGTGAGCAACGCGTACTGTAGTGTAGACGACGAGTGCGGTGTGGTCTTATAACGTGCTGTATCATAGTATGGACCCAGTCCCCCAGGAACGCTGGGAAATGAGACTCTCGTTTGAAATACAAAATGGATACTAATGATACAATTAATTACTGCATGCTCCAATAAATGTGGTACCAAAGTGCTGTTTCCGCCTTTGGGATTATCTATTGTTTTAATTAAGAACAAGGGCAGAAATGCAGTTCCCAGTGGACAATGACTAGCCAAGACACTGTAATGGGCCCGCTGAGAACCGCCACAGTTCCTTGCTATATCCTGCATCGCAATTGGACATTTACTGTGTGTGCGCGCTGCATCTTAAAAAAATAAGAAAAAAAAAATAGAAAGAGGAAGCACACTCACTCACCTCTGATTCTCTTTATTTCATACACTCCATTTGCTGTCTCTTATCTTTAGCTCACTCCACCATCCCTCAGCATTATGCCAATGCCATTATGCCGTACCTAAGGGAGTATGATACGTTGCACTGCAATGTCCCAATTACTGTGGGCATGGTATTGATTTAACAGAAAGACCCAGGGCTGATACATTTAAATATGACAATTATGAGTTTATTTACAAGCTAAGATGTAATTCTATGGAAGCTAGTGGGAATAGACCTGGACCTGAACTCTGCTATTCACAGTGGTAAACAGTTGGGAATAGACATGGACTTGAACTCTGCTATTCACAACTGTAAACACGAGGTCCCTTTGTTTGTTCTCGTAATAGGAACTTGTCCTTCGTCTAAGAAACAATACAACCGTGTAACACAGTTCGCAAGACATGAAATATAGCATGAAAATATGACGTAATTGTCCGTATTAATCATTTATCTTTTATGACTTGCCAATTTGTGATTACTTATTAATACAGTAGTATGTGACTTGGGCTGTGGGCGAGGTTGGAGGGTGTGGGTCACCAGGAGAGGTGTCTTCCATATGAGTCTTCTGACCTCCCCTG
>OOFJ01135615.1:0-7500 GCA_900323375.1 Benthosema glaciale | reverse complement strand
GGTTTCTTGAAAGAAACAAGTAGGCCTTCTATACTCCTTCCTTCCGAGTGCTACCTTATAAGCGTGATTCTATGAAATATGGAAATTTGTTGTCGTTGAATGCTGTCTACAGGACATTTAATACCCCTCTCGGGCCGTTGTTAAAGCCCAACAAAATAAAAGATTTAAGCTTAACACCTGATTATGATTCCTAAATTTGATTCCTAATTTGGAGATTATGGTGTAAGCAATATAGGTTTAAAGTATACACTAGACGGGACAGATAGCGAGACACGCACGTACACACACGCACCCATTTTAATTACTAGTGAGGACATCAACAAACCAACCGAAGATCTAGCTATTTATTGTGGTGCACATCACAGGCGCATAACTACTAAGTAAAAAATCTGAATGACTACTCCAACCCCTAACCCCAACCAGTAACCATAGCTATAATCCCTATAACCCCAACTCCTGTGTGTGCTTGTCACACCTGTGCAGACATCATACTGTAGAATAAGGGACAAGACTAGACTACTAACTGTTATGCCATCGTCCCGAGGACGGTGATACAATATGTATTTGGGACGAATAGGAAAAACATGTGTAGTCTGAACGAAAATGATTATACAGTATAGTATATATATTTTTCCCCCCAGTTGTCCACTGAGCTTACTGTCAGTGTGTATATCACTGTCTGTCACAGTGCTGTGACAAGTCTTCTCTCAGAGAGCGGGCTGCACTGTAGCTGGCATTTTATCTGTGTAAAACCACGGAATTCAGACGTTTGAAAGTTCGCATTGTAGTTGAAAAGCTTGTCGTTTCCGTCGGGTGGAAACCTCCAAAAACTGTTACTTTTCAGGAGTACAATTCAAGAACAGCAAAAGTAGGATCTGCCACCATTGATGCTTTTGTGTGACAGCGTTAATTTATGAAAACCTATAATAGAATATGGAGATAAGAGGACTATATGTTGTTCTGGTGAAGTGGTTTTGTTCATATTGGTGAAGATAAGCAGAGGTATCATTTCAGATAAAAAGGAGAGGTTGTCCTAAAAAATAAAGAATTGTGGAAATAGCAAAATAGTGAAACAATATCATGATGCACTGTGAGCTCGTAAAAATGTGTGTGAGAATGTCTAGACCTTGTAAGCTTGTAGATCAACTATTTATTTTTCTTTTTTTTTAATCTTTGCTTAACATGCCCCAAAACAGGTCGAAAGTGGATGAAGTGAATTATGCTACTGTATGTCTGGCTGCATACATCAAGAAAGCATGTGTTTATTAACATGTGTTACAGTCTCATGGAGATGGAAGGGCGTGGATTGAAATCCATTTAGTGCCAATATAAAATCAGACTATAAAATCAGATGCTAATGTGCCCAGGGATACATTAGCATATCATGAACTGTATGCATTGCATGCACTCATCAGCACCGCACACACCTCATACTGAGGACCACATGGGAAACTATATTTTTGTGTTAACCTTGTGTTAACAAGGCCAATTTGGCAGATTTTGATTACTATTACACACATTAACCACTTCAGCCCTATAATATTCCGGCCATTTGGAAAATGGAGATCTACAAGCTCACAAGTTGTGAAACGGGACATTCTGCACAATGCATACTTTTACTCTTGGTACTTTAAGCGCTACAGGACTTTCATGTACAACATGTGAGTTCTTCTCCCATCACTGACTGCACTGCGGTCAAACAAAAATGAAAGTCATTATGACAATGTTAAAATCTAGGCTATTGTTGAACTGTGCATGCACTGAATGATACGCTGATGCAATCACTTCCTTAAATTTAGCAACATCCGATAAGACATCTACCGAATACTGTTTATTTCCTCCCTCTAACGGTGAGTAGTCCAGTAATGGGAATGAAAACGTTATTAAATTAATGTTTCAGATAAGAGGTTCTATTACATTTTCAATTTTGATGCCATATAAATAGAAGGAGATCAAGGGTCTGGTGAAGTCTAGTAATGAGATAAACTGAGTCTAGTAATCAAATAAACGCAGTGCTGTGGCTATCGTCAATCTCTATGTCAACATTAAACTCACCTACTAGAATTACTTAATCAACTAAACTTGTACGTCCAAAACCGTTACTTTTTCAGGAAATGGGAGTGGATCCAATGTAGTTATTATTTATGGCACTTGTTACTACTTTTCATTTGTTCAATATTTATATACCGTAAGGTACATCATTATATATCATCGCTGTCCTTCAGAAAGCAGCTAACTTTTCAGGTTTTTGTTTTTTCATGCATTGCCATTAATGCTATTGAACATTCTTTACGTCTGTGTGTTGGTTAAAAAAATTAACCAATGAAAAGTATCTGCGAAATCCAGAGTATAGGACAGGAGGCTGGTAGCCTACAGTATACAGCCAAGTAGAATTGGCTGTAATGTTGTGTTAGGTGTCTCTTCTGTCAGTCAGAAAATGATACTTGCGACTGTGGCTCAGGAGGTAGAGCAGGTTTTCCAATGATCCGTGGGTTGGTGGTTTGAATCCCGGCTCCTCCTGTCTACATGTCGAAGTGTCCTTGGCCAAGTCACTGAACCCCAAATTGCTCCCGACGTGCTGGTTGTCGCCTTGCATGGCTTCTTCCGCAATCAGTGTACAGTGTGAATGGGTGAATGTAATGCACTAAAGGCGCCGTTTACCATATGTCATTAATTACCATCACTTTGATAATCAAGTGGAGTTAAGAGGTTTTTGTTCGGTCAATCTGGAGATAGTTTAGTTAGAGGCCTACATGATTGATTAGAATGACAGATGGAAGTCAGAAAGAAAAAGGCATTTTGACAATTTACAATTTAGTCATTTAGCAGACGCTCTTAATCCAGAGCGAGGTAAGCAAGAACAAAATGGTAATACATCAAATACATAGAAATATTCATCAAGGATCATACGTAAGCTAAGAACTATGCATAATGCAATAATTACATAATGTGCTATCTAAATTACATTATATTAGCCTTTGCATATACTGTATTCCTACAAGGTTGTCAAGGCTAGGGCAAGAGCAAGTGCTGCGGGCTAAGGTGGAGTCTGAAGAGCTGAGTTTTCAGACTATGGCAGAAGATTGGGAGTGTGTCCGCAGTTCTGATGGCAATGGGGAGTTCAGTCCATAGTTTTGAAGCCGGAAGGGAGAAGAGTCTGGAATTGGATGTTTGAGGATCCAATGTAGTCAGGAGGTTTTAGTCAGAAGCGATTTTTTATATTTTTCATCGGTTCAATATTTGCAAACCCCACACACACATAAAGGGTGTTCAATAGCACTGATTTATTAAAGAAAATAAAAGAGGGACAATATGTAAAGCCTGCTGCGTTCCCACAGAAGAAACAAAGCTACAAGCTGTACCTGTCACTGTGTTGCTGTTGAACGGTTGATCAACACGCTCGTTGGCTTCAGCATGCTCCCCACCAGCGTGAAATGTACTGTATAGAGGGAAAATAAAGCCTGGGGTTGGAAAGAACATGGAACTGGATGATGGAAATAATGAGTCCCCCCCCCCCCCATTACAAGCAGGCTCTACACAGTATGCACAGCAGCCTTATTCGAAAGACATTGAGACCTCTACGTTACTTCCTTCTCCACTCGTAATTAAGGCTGTTCCATTTAGTGTAGCACAGCTGCTTCTACAAACTATTTTAATTTCAGGGAGCCGCATAACACGCCCGTAAGGGGCCATTTGGAACCCCCTCAAGGAACCGTGAGGGTCCCTGGTCCACACTTTGAGACACACTGGTGTGGCAGTGTTTCCAGTGAGCCAACATGCACAATATTATATTATACCAAGCCTTAATCATTATTGGTAAGACCGGCGAAGAAGTAAGGGAGAGGCACACATTTTATTTCTAATAATTACACAGCAGTGCCTAGAGCCTATACAGCTCAACTTGGATTAATTGTAGCTTTGTATATTCGTGTCGTTGGCTTCCATTGGGACTGGATGGTAGACTATATAGCTTTGTATCTTTAATACCGTTAGCTTCCATTGAACATGAATTGGGTACAGTATGAAGCTTTGTATAACACAGCATTGCAGGAAGAACAAAGCTTTCAAATGACTTAATAACAAGTTTATGTCTAGGGTTGATTAATAGGTTTCAGTTGATAATGGCAGTGACTCCACGTTCCCTCGACAGGTGTCTCAGGCAACATGATGAGCATTAACATAACTGGGGGAGCCGATACATGCATCACGATGTATTCTTCATGAGACATATGCAGCCACGTTCCAGTAAGACAAATTAATCCACATGATAGTAAAAATAGATTGTTTACCGGCGCAGATTTTGATGTCAAAGATCTAATGTTTTACGAATGCACATTTTAATCTATCTTAATCTTAATCCTATTTCGTGGTACTGCTGCGTTGGTGGTGTTAAATGTTATTATCATGGTACCTGTGTTGTTGCTGACATTGTTTTTTTTGTCCTTTATTTACTAAAGGGAAAGTATAGCGAGAACACCCTGCAGACAGATAGACACAGAAATGCATGCATTAGAACGAACCAGGGAGCTGACCAGCACAACCAGTCTTATTCCGTTTGCCACTGAGAAGCTTGGTGGGGGAAAGAGTGTGAACCGTGAACGTGAGAAAGGGCGAACGGGTGAAAATGAGAGATGGAGAGACAATCCTGAAAGTGAAAGGGAGAGAGTGAATACGAGGGAGGGAGAGATAGATAGAGAGAGACACTGTGAAAGTGAGAGAGGGAGAGAGACACATATCCCCCATTGCTATTCATAGTGAACAGATCAACCATGTATGGCCGTATGCATACCGAGTAGTAGGAAATAGACCATTGTTTGTTGTGGAAAGATCAGATTGAATCAGTGAGTGAGAAAACAAAGCAAAAAAAGATGCTGGTAGATTTTTCTTTTGTTTTTCACTTCAGCTATTGTGAGTGTTCTTCAGTACTGTAGTACGTACCTTCCTACCACCTGGTATGCAACAACTGAACATTTGTTCAAAGATTGTTGGACAACGACTTCTTCAGAGACTCTATACATCCACGTGTGATGACAACATTCTAAGGTTGGCAAGGAATAGTCATCACATTAGCCATGTGTTGTATGGATGTGTTGTATGGAGGGTGATGCCTTCGGGGGCTATGGTGTTCCAGCATAAAATAAGGTCAGACGGAAGAGATCCTTTGTCCACCAGTCGACTTTGAGGCTTAATCAGGAGTTTGGCTAGGACTCGGCTGAGTTGTGAACATTGCTCTTGTCTATATGTTTTTATGTATGTAATTTTTTTGTTGTTGCCATTTTCTGTGTTGTCAAATGTGTGTATATCATGCTGTTTCACGCAAGGCTGCTATGGGTCGACAAGACAAATTTCAGTGTGAGCTACTATATCATATATCAAGAGAGAGACAGAGAGAGAGTGAGGAAGAGAGAGAGAGAAAGAGAGAGAGAGAGAGAGAGAGAGAGACAGAGAGAGAGAGAGAGAGAGGGGGGGGAGAGGGGGAGAGAGAGACACTGAAAATGAGAGAGGGAGAGATAGAGAGACACTGAAAGTGAGAGAGGGAGAGATAGAGAGACACTGAAAGTGAGAGAGGGAGAGATAGAGAGACACTGAAAGTGAGAGAGGGAGAGAGACACTGTGAAAGTCAGAGGAGGGGACATAGAGAGACTGCCAATTAAAGAGCGGAGGAGAGATAGAGAGAGTGTGGGGGGGGGGGGTTGCAGACTGGCCAAAAACAGAGAATAGCAAGAATAAAAGTGAGAGAGTCTGATAGAGTGATATAGAGATAAGGAGAGAGGGAGACATGGTCATGGTCGGGCCGGATGAATAAGTCATGAAGACTTGGGTAAAAACACAAATGAGAGAGAGAGAAAGAGAGAGAGAGAGAGAGAGAGAGAGAGAGAGAGAGAGAGACAATTCGCTCACTGTTTGTCACATCCAGTGGCGATGTGAACGGTATAGAGTCAGAGTCACTGGCAGCGGTGTGAAGTGAACCTACAGCTTTCCCAAACTGTGGTGCGCTCTCTATAGGGAGGTGCGTGACATGAAAATTGTAATTGGTAATGGCAGATTTTGGTGGGTTTTTTTTTTAACACAAACAGCAAAATCTGTTAGAACGCCGTTGTATGGGAGATGTACAGTATAGAGCTGTGGGAGCCCGGAGTGCAGGTGGTTGAGTGAGGAGGGATCTATATGTGAGCACTGAGCTCCGTGCATCAGTCAGTGATCTATACCTGAGCACTGAGCTCCGTGCATCAGTCAGTGATCTATATGTGAGCACTGAGCTCCGTGCATCAGTCAGTGATCTATATGTGAGCACTGAGCTCCGTGCATCAGTCAGTGATCTATATGTGAGCACTGAGCTCCGTGCATCAGTCAGTGATCTATATGTGAGCACTGAGCTCCGTGCATCAGTCAGTGCAGTGCAGTGACATTCCTTCCTCACCACTATTTTCAAATGGCCAAAAATGTAGATTTGAAGTGTTTAATTTATGTTTCATAATAATAAATCCAAATCTCAAAAGTAAATATACCGGTATAGTAACTAAAATTTTCAAATAATTGTAGTGGAGTGAAAGCGCAATATTTTTCTCCGAGATGCAGTGAAGTAGAAGTAAAAGTATTGGAAATTGTAATTACTCAAGTACAAATATGTCAAAATTGTACTTAAGTACAGTAGTACAGTAGTACTTAAGTAAAAGTACTTTACACCACTGAATAAAATGTGAGTACTTCCCACCTTTCTGCACACATGACACACTGTCACGCAACGAAGTATGAATGCAGGGATTAAGGGTGCCCCCCCCCCCCCCACACACACACACACACCCAACCCCCCCCACCCACACACACACACAACAACCCCCACACACACACACACACACCACAACACCCACACACACACACACACACACAAAAAAACATCCATCCGAACATCTGGGAGTGGATTCTAAGTAATGTTATCACCCACGTCAGTCCACAGCACAAAGGGAGGGAGGGAATTATGGGATAAGCGTGGGAGTTATGAGAGACATAATGAGTCATGGCACGTCATAATGGGCCATAACGCACACATACCTATCAATTTGGTAACAATTTACAGTACTTTACTGGACTAAGAAACTTTTCTCTTCTACCCCAAATTTGATAGTGCTTAAGTGATTTTTTTACCACTGAGCTAGCAGAGTCTGCCTGTTTGCTCTGGGGATAAATTGAATCTTGACCATCAGACATGGCCAGTGGTGTGCTGTGGATTTCTGTTAACTATAGCAGAGCTATGTTTTAATCATGGCAGGTGCACTGCACACGCACATGCCCGCGCACGCATGTGAACATGCCCGCGCACGCATGTGCACATGCCCGCGCATGCATGTGCACATGCCCGCGCACATAGCCGCTCAGCTCAGCTCTAGTTGAAATAACTTAGTTGCATTAATAATGTAGATCAGGGGTTCTCAGCCTTTTTGGCTGGGGACCCCCGGAAATCCTTTGGCCATGTCTCGGGGACCCCCGCCCAGCTCCCCT
>OOFJ01135561.1:0-26049 GCA_900323375.1 Benthosema glaciale | reverse complement strand
AATGCAAATGACTACACTAGTTTTATTATAATTAAAATAATCAAAACAATTGCAAAATGCACAGATCATTAATTTGTCTCGAGATCCGTAGCTTCAAGATCGGCAAGGGAAGAAAAGAGATGAAAACAAATGTTTAAAAAGTACATTTGTGTATTGATTTCATTTTCTTTCGCTGGTTCGACTTCTGCCGCATCTGAGTTGGAGAGCAGGCATGCAAAAGCAGCGCACGAGCGCAAACGTGTGCATGTGTGCTCAAGAGCGAGCCTGCGCAATGCGTCTAGTGACGGGTCGGATGCGTCCATGGAATTACCAACGCACCCCTTCTCCATTTCCTGCCATGAAGCCACGCCCCCGCGCCTGATTGGTCGGTGTAAAACTGTCATGGCGGCTAGCCGTCCGCTGACTAACCCTAACCCAAACCCCAAAGCTAACCCAAACCGCAAAGCATGTCAAACATTTTAGGGTTAGGTTTTGGGGTTTGGGTTAGGGTTAGTCTATTACTATCCCTACTCCTAACCCCACCTTAACCGCAAGCATGTTGCAACGCTGTTGTTGTTGTGCCGCCATGACAGTTTTACACCGACCAATCAGGCACGGCGGGGGGCGTGGCTTCATGTCAGGAAATGCGTTATGTGCGTTGGGAAAAGCCTGCACGCGGATCGGATGCTTCTACAATTCCCGGTGCATTGTGGGATATTTCAGTCCACTACATTAGGGTGCAAAAATGCTCACTACATATTCGGACACTTAACAAAATGGCCCAAAGTAGTGGACTATATGGGGCATAGGGATGGAATTCCAACACAGCAAGTGTCCTTGAGCAAGACACTCACCCCCTAATTGCTTCCGATGTGCAGGTTGGTGCCTTGCAAGGTTTCCTCCGCAATCGGTGTGTGTGAATGGGTTTACATAATTTTAATTATGTAAAGCGCTTTGGAAAAAAGTGCTATATAAATGCACCATTTATTTACCATTTATCGTATTTTGCCTATACATTTGCATATTCCCCCTTAAAGGGGCATTCCATTTTCAACATTTTACTATGTCATTAATATACCTTATGTGTGGACAAAAGTCCCCCCATTCTGTGTTTCCTAGAAAACTGGAAACACATAATGTGTTTGGAAAAAAAAACATGGTGAATTATTCACCATGATTTTTTTCAGACCTCCATTTCTAGGAAACAGAGAATGGGGCTTTTTTATTATGTCCACAACATCCCAAAGGTATATTAATGACATAGTAAAATGTTGAAAATGGGTGGAATGCACCTTTAATGTTGTCCATCTGTCCCTGATTTTTCTGTTGTGTTTCCCGGCTCCTCTCCCCAGCTCTCCTTTTATGAGCTTTAGCTCCTTGCCAGGTCCTCCTTGTGTATGTACTGTACCTGTGTAGATAACACAAAATAGCACATTGTGTCTAGCTATGCTGAGAATCTGTCGATGACGTACACGTCGCGCGCATGGTAAAAAAAATCCCACGTTCCTAGCATCATTTTTTTATCCAATGATCCCAGCCGCAGTGTTTTTGTTGCATTCCTAGATCAAAAATGTCCGGCCCCTCTGTGATCACACCACGGGTCCCCTCCTTCTCTCACCACGCAGGGGCCGTACGGCTGCTGGCCACAAGCGAATAAAACACAGCAGGGACGGGAGCTGGCCCTCCATACTGCTACTGAGCTGTCTGTGTTGACCGAAGACCTTCACTCTGACAGGTGACGATTACACCCCCGCTGCTTATGTCTCTGTGTATGGTTTCTATATCAGCTTCTGTCTCTCCTATCTCTGTTTCTGTGTACTCTTAACTCTTTCTATATCTGCTTCTATCTCTCCTATCTCTGTTTCTGTGTACTCTTTCCATATCTGCTTCTATCTCTCCTATCTCTGTTTCTGTGTACTCTAACTCTTTCTATATCTGCTTCTGTCTCTCTATCTCTGTTTCTGTGTACTCTTAACTCTTTCTATATCTGCTTCTATCTCTCCTATCTCTGTTTCTGTGTACTCTTAACTCTTTCTGTATCTGCTTCTATCTCTCCTATCTCTGTTTCTGTGTACTCTAACTCTTTCTATATCTGCTTCTGTCTCTCCTATCTCTGTTTCTGTGTACTCTTTCTATATCTGCTTTTATCTTCTCTTTCTATCTCTTCTCTGTGCTATTACTTCTATCTGCTGTTTCTATCTACTGTATTTTTCCTGCCTCCGCTTTCTCTCTGCTTTAATCGCGCCACTTCCATCAATGTTTCTACATGTCTCTGTTTCAATCTCTGGTTCTCTACTCTGGTGGCATATCCAACTCCTAGGTGTCAATTTAACTCAAGAGTATACAAACTGTGCTGTTGATTGTCAGAATGTCTTTCTTTCAGCAGGTGTTTAGACAATGACTGTTACTTGTTGCTCATTTGGCATTAGTGTGTGTGCGCGTGTGTGCGTGCGTGCGTGCGTGCACGTGTGCGTGTGTAGTTAATTTTGTTTACCAAACTCATACTCTTAAGACATTCTGTGTGATTAGCGGAACATAGTCCAAAGTTGCTTTGAGGTCTGGAGGATTATTGGGAACTATAAGTCCAGGGTGCTTTGACTAAAGTGTTCTAAAAAGGTGTGGCTGGTTGTTTTGATTTGTTTTACTGTAACTAATGAAACCCTGCAGTATGTACTCAGTTGACCGCAGTCACCCAAGGCTCTGTACTAGGTCCCGTCCTTTGTTAGATAGGTACACTATAGTGTTCAAGTGGTTAACAGCCAGGCAATTTGGGTGTCAATGAATGAATGAATATTGCTTTGGTCAGTGGTGTAAAAAGTACTCATGTTTTACATAAGTAAAAGTATCAATACTGCAATGTAGAAAATACAAGTAAAAGTCCAGAATTCAGTATCAAAATATACTCAAAGTAACAGAAGTTAAAGTACCCATTATGCAGAATGTCCCATTTCAAGTTTTCAAATGTACATAAACATCTTTTGAAAATAGCCGAAATGTATATAGGGCTGGAGTGGGTAATGTTTGTTTGTTAGTAACATATCAAAACTACAAACTAACATTTTTCAAATAAATGTAGTGGTGTAAGTACAATATTTGCTTCTGAGATGTAGTGGAGTAGAAGTAAAAGTATTGGAAATTGGAAATATATAAGTAAAGTACAAATACCTCAAAAGTAAATGTACTTACCTTTTTGGTCCAAAGTTGTGCTGCCCTACTGCTGGAGTTGTTATCTGTGGTTGTCTGAATAATACTTTTGAGCTGTTTGCTAATAAATTACAAACATTATTCTCAAATTTGGAACAAAACATTTCCGTTCAGTATAGGCGTCAGCTCAGATGCTTTTTTGCTAAACTGTTTGTGGTTTAGATTACTCGTTCTCAATGTCTTGTCAGGGGACTGTAACTCTGAGAGGGTACGGGTCCATTTGGTTCCATTTGTACACTCCAGTTTAGTTCAGTGATTCTCAACCTTTTTAATTTCAAGTACCCCCAAGTTTGACATTCCTTAGTCCATGGACCATTTCATGCCATTTTGTAGGATGTTGATTGTTGACGCTACCAGCCACCTCTGTGGCTTGGTTCCTCTGACACAGTCAAGTAGATGTTAACATTTTACGAGTTAGGCATTTAGCAGACTCGCTTTCTAAATAAGGGATGATTCCTTATTTCAAGGGATGGTTGGCAACCCTGTGTGTGCAGTCGCACCTCGCTCAGAGCCCAATTACACCACAAAGGCTGATTCAAGTTGCAAATCAAACATCTCATGTTTGTCATGGTCACCAGAACAATAATGATTATTAAATATATAATTTAGGTTGATGCGGTTTGGTTTGGTTTGGTCTTGTAGTGATGACGGCATCATGGACTGGATGACTGGAGGTCATAATTAAGATACATAAGTCGAGCCTTTGCCTACACTTGTAGGAGGTCGAGGCTAGGGCAATTGCTGCTGCAAGTGCTATGGGCCAAGATGGAGTCTGAAGAGGTGCGTTTTCAGTCAATCTGCAGTTCTGACTGCAATGGGGAGTGTGTTCCAAAGTTTTGGGGCCAGAAGGGAGAAGAGTTTGGGGCGTGTGGAACGTTGTCCAGGCATTTTTAGCGAGGGTACTTCCATCTTCCCCGTATGGGCTGATCGGAGTGCTCGGCGGTGCTCGGCGGGGACAAAATACATATTCTGAAAACAAACGAGAAGGTTTGAGACGTGGTATTTTGAGACTTGTAGGCATCCAAGGTTACAAGGATTGTAAAAGGTAAACGTCCTGAGTGAATTAGTCTTCATTAATAGATTGGTAATAAATACTAATGATTGTCTTTATTCTATTGTCCCCTCAGGGATATTCATCTTCACAGTCTGTTCCAACAGAAACACACATAACCATAGCACAAAACAACATACTGTAGCACACACAATGTGATTGCATAGGGCCTAAAAGGAAACAAGACTGTACTCTGTTGCTGTTTATTCATTTCTGTCTAATAAACTATTCAATCAATCAATCAATCAATCAATACATGAAGTCCCTAGTATACACAAAACCCTCAGGTCAGCGAGGCAGTTTAAGTGCAGTGCTAAACTTGTGTGGGTGTTGGAGGTCTCATAACCTTAGAGGCAAATACGGGTACTAATTGACATTTTTCTATTTGTTAGACATGGAGGACAATATAGTAAAGAAACCTGGAGAACATGCAACAGAACAGGCTGAATAATGCTTTTGTACAGTAATAACAGAAGGTGAGGGGAAACAGACAATGATCTCAATTTTAAAGGAACTTGAAAGTGAAGTCTTTGCTAAGAACGTTTATGAATAGATGTGATGTGTCGATCAAACGGAGTGGGTTGAGCGAACTTGAGTCCGGTGTTGGTTGTTTTAATGACCATTTATTTTGTTTTGTCCACAGTCAAGTATACATAGTGTAAAATGAGAAATGGTCTGCTGCTGGTAGTCTGTATAACAGAGTTATTGTCACAATGAAACAGTCAGAGAATGGCAGTGTTGGTGTGTGCTGTAAGTGGTTGAAGGATTTATACAGTCATTTATGTATAGTGTGTGTGTGTGTAGGCAGGAAGGGATTGAGGACACAATCCTGAGGTGCACCTGTGTTGGTAATGAGAATGCTGTACCTATTTGAAGTGTTTGTGATCTATTACTGAACGCATGGGAATCCAGTGGGTGAAAAGTGGAGGAATACTGAGGTGATGCCGTTTCCTCGTCATGTGATGATGACGCTGAATGCTATTGAAAGCAGAAAGAAGAATTAAAATTATAGTGGCAACATTATCCGTAGATAAATCTAGGTGTTGGATAAGGGAATGAAGGAAGTACTACAGCATTCCTCTGTAGCACCGCTTGGCCCTGTAAGCCGACTCAGCTTTGACCTGACGGCTGGCAGGATGATGTTTCAAAAATCTTAACCGCAACAGGTCTGTAGTCATTAGGTTCTGAGGGACAGGGTTTCTTGGGTGCCAGCATGATGGTGGAGGTTTTCCAGAGGCCACTGGGTACAAACTGTTGGATTCCAAATATGAAGGATGGTACTTAACTTAACCAATTTTGTTAAAGTGAGTTCCTAGACGTTCTCGCTTTTTTGTTTTGTTTTTTCTATACGAGGGACTTCTGGGATAATAGGATAAATAGGTTGATTAAGCCGAGGTACAGCGCAACCCAATTTGGTGAGTGACTGACCTTGTCTTGTATCCAGTGAGGGATACAAGGGAAGTATTATTTGAACTTGAACTTTGAATTTGAAGTATTTTAAGGCATTTCGGGGTAAGGCAAGATAGGGCCCCATGTACAGACGCCTGGGGTCAGCAAAGTATACTCGGTTTAACTAAACAAAGACGGAAGATGGAAGTGTAGGGAGACCACCTTCAACCACTGCACATACTAGTTGCAGTATATTGTATCAACATAACTCTACCATACAGATATAGTTATATTGTATTAACATACCCACCATACAGATGTTGTACAGCACTACTTATGTTGTATTAACATAACCTCCAAACAGTACAGATATACTAGTTATATTGTATTGACGATAGTCTACAATACATGCAGCTATATTCATTTAACATAATCTACCATTACAGGTACAGGTGTACTAGTAGTTTGTACTACCATACAGACGTTTCGGACTATAAAGACATTGTTATTTATAGACAAAGTTGTTATAATGCTTGATGGAGGCTACATTTTCAAGGATGTGATTCTTAAACACATTTCCCATAAGGCACAGTGTTTCTTATTAATATTTTAGTATTTTTTAGTATTTTTGTATAGTATTTTGTTATTTCATCACAAATGCGTTGTGAGCTTGCGGTTGCGGATATGCTATGTTCAGCGAAGATATTCAGTGAACTCGCATCCATTAATTAATTCGTTCGTGAATCAATTAACTCAAATTCATCATGCGTCAAGTCGTTTGTGCAGGACTACTATCAATGAAGTCACATTCACTGATGGAATTGACTCGCATCCATTGGGCACTTGGTTCACTGAACCAGTGAATAGCCAGGCCTGTCACGATTACAAGATTTAAGTTGACGATTAATTTTCACACAAATATTTGCGATGTGTATAATTGTGACAAGCCCACCACTGAACTCACTGTTCACTGATCGATTCATTCGTGAACTGAATCGGTAGAACCTCGATATTCACGTCGATGCATTCGTTGTCACCCGTCATGTACTGTAGGAGCTCATCTGTCTCTCTTGTGTTTTCACTTTGATTTGTCCCAGATTTCATTTCCATGGGTGTGTTTGTTTTTTGTCTTTTTTTCTTTGAAGGTGTTTTTCCACAGCTCTCTGATGCATGACTCCAATTGATTCAATTGGTTGGAATGTTTTTTAACGGCGCAGACAACCGTTATAGTGTCGCTGATGTGGCCATTTGACGCTTCCATTGTGTCAGAGTCCTAATTCATCTAAATGCCTGGAATGCTGTACTATTTGGATGAAGAATGCGTTTGTTCCTCTCTATTTTCAGTTACAAGTGGTGGAAAAGTTAATTTGGTCATCTACTCAAATACAAATTGCGTACTTTTACTTTAATTGAGTATTTAAATTACGTACTTTATACTATTCCACTACATCGCACAGGCGAATATTGTATTTTGTTTTTTACTACCCTAGAATTATTGTCTCCACCAGGCCGAAGGCATGGGGAGAGACTATGTTTTGCACTCCGTCCGTCCGTCTGTCCGTCCGTCCGTGTGTGTGCGTGCGACGTGCGTGCGTCCGTCCGTTCGTGGACAGCTAATCTCTGGCACCGTTGGCTTGATCGCAGCCATACTTGGCACACACACTCCCTCAATGCCAGAGCTGAACCTCTGCCCCAAAGTTCTCACATTGGCCTGTTATAGCGCCACCAGGAGGCCGACATATGTAAAACACATTTTCTAATTAATCCTTCAGATTTTATCCAAATTTCATGCAAATCTGTACACATGCTCTCCATAGTCATGTGATGTTTATACTACTCATTTTGCCAAATATCACACATTATCCTGGTGGAGACCTGTGCCCACAAGGGCACTTTCTCTAGTTCAATATCTTTTTACTTTTTAGGTTTAGATTTACGTAAAATATGCATTAACCCCTTTTTCTATACATTGGTATTCAAAAGTAATTGACAAGCTCATAATGGGAATGCATCCCATCACAAGGGGTTGTGAGATTGTAGTTGGACTATTTTTGGAAAGGTTTGAAAAATGGTGAAAGAAATTTGAGTACTTTGAGTACTGTATGTATATTAATGCCAGTACTTTTTTACTTTTACTCAAGTCAAATTATGAGTATTTCTAAACTGTGGTATTGCTACTTCACCCCTTTTGCAACCAGAGCTTATTTTAATGATTTTTAGGACACAAACACTTTACTGGGGTTTTCATGTGTGTAATATGGTTTGTAAGATATTTCAGTCATGACGCCAAGTTCATGAACAAAAACCTGCCATGAAAATGTGGTCTCACTTCCTTACTGGACTACAAAGTTACACCCCATGCAGCCTCCCCCCTTCTCAACAAGGAGGGGAAGTGCACTAAAGCATTATGGCCATTGTAGGAAATCAGCAATCCAGTCAAAACCTAGTCAAACACACAGACTTCATTTTTTTTCTTCTGGCCATAGGGTGCAACTTTCAAATAGTGCTACTGTTCCTCTACTACAAATACTATTAATATTAGTATTTGACTGCAGTTTCTTCTGACGGTGAAATGTCACTTTAAGTAAAACATTCAGTTGCTACGTACTAGTGTTGTTACACAGAACACAGACCTCCCTGTAAGTATTCTTACCTGAAAATGTATATTTTGTTTACTAAGAGTCCCCCGTTTGTGGTTAAGGCCAACTACTGTAACTGGTCAGTTGCTGGTTCATTCCCCCTGAATGGTTGGGAAAATCACCCGTACCTTGAGCAAGGCACCTATAACTAATTTTTCCCATAAATAAATCTTCACAGAATCAAAGGTGTTATGGACGATGATTCACCAGGATCCTGGATGTCTTGATTCTCGGCTTAAAATAATTAATATAATCTTTTTAGTAAATCTCTATGGGAAAAATGAATGGCTTATATTTCAGTGGGTCCAGAAAAAAAACATGTCCACAGCTATGCTCTAATTGCTTCCCAGCCACAGTGTAATGTCCAATTCATACTTGGTTGAGGGTTGTGTCGCGCACCGAAGATTCAATCTGCATGCTCACGTGAAGCATTGAGAAGAGCATTCACACACTAAATATAGCGCCCTTAACCCTTTATCCAAGGCACTTTAAATAGATTGTGCATTACACTCACCCATTCATAGAACGATGGTGGCGGAAACCATGCAAGGTGCCAACCAGCAGCACATCAGGAGCAATGCGATGTTCAGTGTCTTGCTCAAGGACACTTCGACACTAACTCTGGGTGGAGCCCAGGATCGAACTCGTAACCTTGCGATTACCATATGGCTACTCTAGCCGTGAGCCACCACCGCCCCAATACCAACTATCTTTGATAGAAAATGATATCACTGACACTGTCCACTTTTTAAAATATATTTTTAGGGGCTTTTCGGCCTTTATTGATAGAGATAGTAGACTGACTGCAAATGGGCAGACATGGGGAATGACACGCAGCAAAGGTCGTCAGGATCCGGGGTCAATCCCGCCGCCCGCGACACACTGTCAGGTGGAATTAGCAGCCTAGGTTCCAGACGGCTACGCTAGCCATCTGGGCCATCACTGTCCCTTTTTTTTTAAACACAGATTTACTGGTGCGCCGAGGAGTGAAATTAAATGAAAGGCGCCCACTATGACGTACTCGGCTAACCCTGGCTCCCAGTCTAGCATTCCTGTGTGTATTTGTGTATGTTGGGCCTTTAATGACTTGATGCAATCTACAAATTAGTCGTTACTGCTCTTGAATGTCCTTGCACGTATGTGGAAGAATGTGTTTACTTGTCTCTTGTGATCTATTTGTATGTCCCGAGGACAGATGGGCGGAAAGTAATCAAGTACGTTCACCCCAACACTGTACTTGAGTGCAGTTTCGAGGTTACTCTTTCTTTTTACTGCATGTCACTACTACGCATCTTAAAATACATTGTACCTGTATCTTAACTGCATGATCAATGACTGTCTGGTATTTATTGTATCATGTCTGTCCGTACATCCATCCATTACTACACTATTGGGTTTAGATTATTGATGGAAAACACACGCTAAACCCTTAAGTAAGCCCTATCCATTAACATATTTTAGTTACTTTGGAGGTCTCGCTCTGTCTTTCTCTCTCTCATAGCCTTGAAACCAGATTCATCTGCCACAAGGAAAAATATATATATAATAATGATAATGCCCTGGGCATATTGTTCTGGCACGCCTCAATTACATTTCGCTCACCCAAGAGATGTGGGTGACCAATCGGAGCCCACAATCTGTTTGTTACCGCCCCTTGGAAATACATCTTCCACAATGAAGTTCCAGACTAATATCTACGCTGTGATATTGGTCTGGTCATGCCAGGCTACTTCTTTCACGTACCCGGCAACCTGCACATTTGAATTATGTAGTTAGAGCCACCGAGTTGATGTTTTGAGCACCCTCCGGTGGACAAACTCGAAGAACAAGTGACAGACTTAATTCTGTTCTTTATTTGTTCATTTATTTTATTTTATCTTGCCTTAATGCGTCTAAATTCCTCCAGAGAGTCTTTTCGCTTTAAAATCACCATTTA
Source organism: Benthosema glaciale (assembly GCA_900323375.1). Taxonomy (NCBI): domain Eukaryota; kingdom Metazoa; phylum Chordata; class Actinopteri; order Myctophiformes; family Myctophidae; genus Benthosema; species Benthosema glaciale. The sequence continues at coordinate 15,851 of OOFJ01135561.1, read as the reverse complement.
TGTGAATCATGTTTCTCAAGGTTGTATTAAGTTACCTTGATCAAATAAACCAATTTTCAGAGGTATTTTGGCAGCATATTTATTTGGCAGCGTATTAAAGCGATAATGTAATTCGCCTCAAGCCTTTTACTTGCTGCTCTGTTGTCCATGATGGCAATGAATAAAGCCCTTTTGCACAACTAGTAGTAGGACAGGTGCGGTAGGAGAGAACAGACAAATGTAGCTGAAAGGAATTTACGGATTTGAAGAAACGACATTTGGTTCAGCTGACCTTATAGAGGCCTATCAACAAACCTGATGATCAGATCTCTAGCCTCGCATTCAGGGTCTGCTGACGCTGCAGAAGGCGGGGTCTTCTCGGTTGTAAATCGAGCCCGGCGGCCCGGCCAATCGGGAGCAACATATTCCAGTATCCAATATCCAGTAACCAATCGCCAAAGAGTCCCACTTTGGCCACACACCCCTTTCAGAAAAACTGCTGCACAGAAAGGGGTTTCAGACTGAATAATGGAGTGAAACTAAATGAAGATTCAGGCTGAGTGTCTGGCTAAGATCATACTACAGCGTCACACAAAAACATCAAAAGTAGCAGATCAACAAGCTAGAAATGCAGTGCGAAGCGATGCGTTTTGAACTTGTAGATCTGCTACTTCTGCTATTTTGTTATAGTAGGTCAAACCGTTTTTGACCTATAAGATGTTTCCACCCGACAGAGGTGATATGTGACGTTGGCTGTGAGCAGGGAGGGGGGTTCCATGTGCGGTCGTTTGTTTTTCCTTTGTTTTATTCCTGCTTTAAGTCAAACTGAATTAAGTATGCATTTTCATTATGTAAATGTACACATAGATACGGTTGATATTTTCGATAATACTGGACACCGGCACCGGCACTTCCTCGAGATGTCCTGTGATGTTGTTTACCTGCAGAAACACATTGACGTCTTGCTGTATTTTGGTGTTTTTACGGTTTGGTTTGGTTTGGTTTGGTAGACGGGGATGTTTTGGGGGCTTACGCCTACAGTACCAAACGGTAAAAACATCAAAGTTGAGAGGGCAAGAGGGGTGTGTTTCTGGCATATAGGGACATGATGCATATTAAAAATGTTATTTATTGTTTATTGTTATAAAATGCAGGACAAAGTTACATGGGATTTTAAACACAAAAAGGAGTTCCTTTACTGTAGGGTTTTTCAATTATTTTTTTTGATGAGATTTGGAACCAAAACATTTGTTGTCGTTGAATGAGATTTTGTGCACAATTCCATGCTGTGTTGGTACCATAGGAGAGATAACTGTTGAAATAACAATTATTTTGCATTCTCTATTGTGTAGACTTCTTGTAAATTAAGTAATGCCGATGTTTGACAATAATTTAACTCTTGAGAGACTGCCAAGAGTTAAAGATCTATTAATAGGGCCCATTTGGTTACCAACTCTCCATTATTTAGCCTGGGACTACCTGGACCAACGGTTGAAAACCACTGCTTTACTCTAAAGGCTCTGACCACACTCTCACCATGACACCATCTGCCTTTGCCGTTGTCTCTCTTAGCGTCAGTGCAGCAAGAGGACTCGAGGGGACTCCAGAATGGGGGACCGCTACGACTGCGAGGAGTGCAAGGAGACCCTGTATGGACAGAAGTACATCCTGAAGGAGGAGAGACCTTTCTGCATCAAGTGCTACGAGTCGCTCTTCTCCAACACCTGCGACCACTGCAAGAAATGCATTCCCTGCACCAGCAGGGTAAAGAACCTATATGAACCATAATGATTAGCAGGGTAAATAAGAGCTGATCTTCAAGCTCACAACATAAAATGGGATTGAAGTAGGGATTTTAATGCTGAATTACGGTAGCTCATTTCTGCTGGGGATGCCCCTGGAAGCCCCTCAAGGACCCCACTTTGAGAACCACTCCATTAAACATGATACCTGTCAGTCAACATGCAGGGGAAAGATAATATATTGTAAAATCCACGATTGCTTCTAACTCTTTGGTAAGCAGAAAATGTATTCTCAGGCCCGGGTTACCCATTTTCTCCTATCAGGAGCGAGAGCTCCAATTTCACAGGATAAACCTGTGAAATTGGAAGTCATGACACAAAAGACACGATTTGAACTGGAACTGGAAGCTGATAAAATGGGTTGGCAACCCACTTGATTATTTATTTTCTATTTAATAAAAAGCCGTAGAGACGTGAAGGCACCCGTGTTACTGAACAAACACTATAGCAATGATTACTTTCAGAATATAGAACTTCCAACTTTTTAACAAACCAAACTGTTTGGAAAAAAAACAAAACAACAAATACATTACTTATACTCTACTCCACAGCACCTTTTAATATATACGGTTCTTCCCACAGGATCTGTCCTACAGGGAGCGCCACTGGCACGACGAGTGTTTCCTGTGCAACAAGTGCACCACGTCGCTGGTGGAGAAGCCCTTCTCCAGCAAGGACGACATTCTGATGTGCACCGAGTGCTACGCCAACGAGTACTCCGCCAAGTGCAGCGAGTGCACCAAGACCATCATGCCTGGTGAGGAACTCCAGTGCACTCCCGTGTCTAATATGTCGTCGCTCGCTGTCGTGGTGACGACCTCGCCTCTCCATATTTCATGTTTTTTTTAATGTTTGCAACCACTTGACACTCTTGAAGGTGTTCGTGGGTGGCCCACCCAATGTGGTCAGATGGGTGGACTCTGTCACTGTGCATTTTCAGAACATGCTTAGTTCCATTAATCAGCTTGATTGCTCATTAAACTAACATAGTATAGTTTTAAAAGCAAATTGGTTTGCTACAAGCTTGCAGATCTGCTAGATTTGAAAAAATCTATATATTTTTTTTGGCAAATCTTTGAAAATAGATTGTTTTAAAGCAAACATTTTTAACGCAAACTCTCTCTCTCTCTCTCTCTCTCTCAGGCACCAAGAAGATGGAGCACCGGGGGAGCAGTTGGCATGAGGGCTGTTTCTCGTGCCATCGCTGTCAGCTGCCCATTGGCACCAAGAGCTTTGTCCAGAAGGAGAACAACAACTACTGCATGCCCTGCTACGAGCAGGAGTTCGCCCTGCAGTGCGTCCAGTGCAACAAAGTATGCAGCGCTCCCGACTGTCCATTATTATTGTATATTAGCGATCATTCTATCCACGTGGTTCACAACTACCACTCCTTGAGGGGGTTCCAGGTGGTCCCCAGCTAAACGATGGCGAGTTGGTAACCAACTGAACCCATATTAGATATTTTCTTGTAAAATGAAACCAAATGGACCCCTCAAGAGTTAGATTATTGTTAAACATCTGCATTACTATCTGGTACCACATCAATACAGGAGAGAGAACCCCACAGAGATGGTGCTTGTGCTCCAAGTTACAATTTTGTGTACTCCTTTATTTGACAAAAACTTTGTCTATAGCAATGATGACAATTGGAATATGGCCAGAGCTATTTGTATTTCACACTTGTTATTTTCCTCACAATAAAGGAAAAAGGGGCGGAGAAGGTGCAACATTCTTGCATATTTAATTTGCTACGTTTGCTTTCACACTGCGCTATCATCCGCAGCAGTTGGAAACGCACCAGGGGACTTAATCAATGTGCTCACTTCATAAACTACAACAGTGAAAGTGCTGTCACTCGTATATGAGTGCAGTCATATATACTTGAAGGCCAACAGAGTATGTCTACATTGCAGGAATTTGCAGCATTGATACTTTTACTTAAATGTAAAACATTTTACTGCGTCTTCCACCACTGCTTGTATAGCCGATCACCACTGGAGGAGTGACGTACCGCGAGCAGCCGTGGCACAAGGAGTGCTTTGTGTGCGTCGGATGCAAGCAGCAGCTGTCCGGCCAGCGCTTCTCTTCCCGAGACGACGCCGTCTACTGCCTCGACTGCTTCTGCAACCTGTTTGCCAAGAAGTGTTCCTCGTGCACCACACCCATCAGCGGTAAGCTTATGCTTAACCCCCCCCTTACACTAAATGTACAGGGGGTGGTGGTGGCTCAGGGGTAGAGTGTCTGGATGGTAACCGCAAGGTTGCCAGTTCGAACCCAGGCTCCCCCAGAGTTAGTGTGTCCTTGAGCAAGACACTTAACCCCTAAATGCTCCTGATGTGCTAGTTGGTACCTTGCATCGTTTCCGCTGCCATCAGTGTATGAATGGGTGAATGTAATGCACAATCTGTGTAAAGCGCCTTGGATAAAGGCGCTATATAAATGCACCATTTACCATTGACTTGACGGAAATAGATGACCTGCACCAGAATAGGGAATCTACTTTAACGGAATAACCGGGTAGGTTGCAGTCCACCTCAGAAATCCATCCAACCCTACAGCACTGCTATAGCCTTCCTGGTGTGGGAGAGCCGCGTTGAAACGGAGATAGACTTCCATATTCTAGGCCAGGGTTTCTCAACGTTTTTGGCTGGGGATCCCCCAGAAATGCTTTGGCCATGTCTCGTGACCCCCGCCCCGCCCCCCTCCCCACCACCGCACCGATACAAACTGACCGCTACAATAACCTTAATAAATTACTGAAACCAGATATAATCATTAAGGAAAGTGTGTGCGTGCACTGTGTGTACTTTGTAAACTATCAATATCCATTTCCAGCCATTCAGTTGTTGTTGTTCTTTTTGTTTGTTTTTTGGTCAAAATCATCTGGGGACCCCCCAAAATAATTTCGGGGCCCCTGAACCCCTGTTCTAGGCCAATACTGAGAACAAGCCTCTCCGACCGTTCCAGAGCTATGGAACCAATCTTCTCTATTTCCAAGGTGTGATCTTGATTTGGACGGATCAGTCCTTTTGCATCAGTGCAGAAAATATAATGGGCGGCCATAAAGTCCTTAAAATAAGCATGCTTTAGATTTTCCCCCGATCATGTGTTTCCTGTCCCCTCCCCGAGCGTCCAAATCAGCATCCACTAGATGATTATTACATTATGGTGATCAGGACAGTCTATTTGTTTGTTCCTGTTTGGTTTTGAGCAGTAGCTGGGGGGAAAGTAACTAAGTACATTTACCCAAGTACTGTACTTAAGTGCCATCTAGAGTAGGGACTTTTACCTCATGCGAGTGTTCCAAAATACGGTACTTTTTCTTCCTCCTCCCCTACTTCCCGTCCTTTGGCTGCCAGTGTTACAGAGAAAAACTGGTGACCAAATATGTGACCATGTTGTGGCGTTCATTATCATGAATTGAATCTGTATATTTTGATCTGTATTGGGAGCTATTTTTCTTTGCATTGTTGTTCTGTCCAGTTGTTTTGAGTGTTGTATATTTAATCGACCACAACGGACTCAAGCTTCTGGCTTTTTGTATCATCCATTTGATGTGATTTTGTAAATCATTGCACTGTATATTGTCAAAATCAATCAATCAATCATATTGCCACTGACTGTCCAGAATTAAAGCTAGTAAATCTGTTGTGATTTATGTTCAGACATTGCATTGGACGGACGGCTCATCACGTTCATGTCACTTTGACTCCGTAACCATATAAGGAGTTTTGACTCCAAACTCCAGCACTTAGAAATAATATCACCTACAGAGACTTTCTTGACAGAAAGTAGCTCATAACATGTCTACGATGGATTTTTATGACACAAACGCTTTGCAGTTCGAGAGGTTAATTCAAGCTTGGCCTAGAGCTGAAATGTTGGTGAGTTTAACGTTGCTTAATACCATCAGATCGCAAATGTAAATTGGATGAGTAGGAAGTCACTGGAGGGTACTGCAACTCTAGATTATAACTCCCATTATAAAAAATAAATAAATCTAGAGTTGAAAATTGCGGCTACTTCGTAACTAAATATGGCACCGGCCTGTCTTTAGTGAGCTGGAACTAAATGATTCGAGTCACTGAAACGAATCATAATTCCCACCACCATGGCTTATGATGTGTTGTGTTTCCTTGTTGTTTTCAGGCCTGGGAGGGAGCAGGTACATCTCCTTCAACGATCGCCAGTGGCACAACGACTGCTTCAACTGCAAGAAGTGCGCTGTGTCCCTGGTGGGAAAAGGCTTCCTGACCACCCACGAGGACGTCATCTGCCCCGACTGCGGCAAGAGCGCCTGAGCCGAGGAACGTCGCCCCGCCCGCCCGCCAAGCAAGCAGGACGCCAGGTCCTACCCTTAGCAGCTTCCACTCACCTTCAGCAGAAAGTGCATCTTTCTGGCTGTCGTTTTCTTCTCAAGTCAAACGTTGATGGTTCCTTTTTGTTTTCTTTTTTCTCCTTATCAGACTAATCTGTTCACGGGAGATATTAGTTGTATGCTCTGATGAGAACGTGGGTATATTTATGTGGTTGCTGTCGTTCAGAAACCTTGTATCTCCATATTTCAACTTTTAATGTTTTCTTTTGATTGTCAAAATGAACGTGTCACATTCTCATACAAGAGTGTCATGTGAAAGGAGCAAATGTAGCCGATTTACAATCTCCACTTTTTATAAAAGGTGAAATTGGTGAAAGTGAGTTTTAAAATATTTAAGAAAGTATCCATATCCTGAAATGTAACTGTTTTGGACATGGGCAACGATAAAGGTCGAAGGTGGTGACAGACAGTATGTTTTAATTTCATGGTTTCCTGGTTCTCGATTTTAGTGACCCATTTGGACCCTTATGGGTCTGTAACTCTGATGGACTCATAACATGTCCTAACTCTGATAGTGTGCAAATGGATTCATATCATGTCAAACCGAGGTTCCTTGAGAATCCCTGAACTATACAAATACTGGAACCCTAATCTGCCCTGTAAAGTGTTCATTTTACTGAGAGTGTACAAGTAAGGGTACCACAATTGGTTTAACTTGTATAGGTATACACTCTTTGAGTTACCAAATGGACCCTTACAGGTGTAAGGGTCCATTTGGTTACTTGCTGTATACTATCAATCATTTCCCTGTCCCTGGATCCCACTTTTAGAACCACTGATGTAAGCAACAGAGCCTTTAGCCAGAATGTTAACCTGTTCATTGCTGTGTTGATTTACCAGAGATAATGTAATTCAACTAACATGATTTACTCTGCTTTGAAATCTAATGGAATGTAAAGCCTGCATTGTGATAACATTATAATAAAGATGGTTGTGGCTTCTAACAGCAAATTATTGTTTTTAATTATTGTTGAGTGAAAGTGGGCCAGCATTTGTCCCAGTTTGTGTCAGTTATTTCAGAGCAGATAGTCGGGGCTATTAATACACTTTATTAGCCACCCAAAACAGCTGTGCTCAAACTTTTTTTTTAAAGTTAATGTTCAAATGAATATCGTTTCTATATAATGGTGTCAAGTCAGAATAAAACCTATGGTAACTAATCATGATACAGGTTTCAAATGGTACTAATCACAGTGGGTCTTGTTTCGAAGTCTACCGATTTTCCACAGGACATCGAGCCGTTTTCTATTCAAGCTGTATTGATGCTGATGAGGAATAAACAAAGGAAATGGCTGCTTTAAACAGAATAGACCTTGCAGTAAGCCCCTCCCCAAACTGGTCCAATCACAGCTAAGCATAACATGTGATGGACAAGCCTCTCCACCAATAGTTTTCCTATATGATAAAACATTGTTTTAAAAAAGAAATGTCACTCACATATCTTTTCAGTGCATATTATATGGCAGGCCTTGTTGACAGATTTGGAAGAGATTTTGAACGTCTGGTCCCAAAAATGAACCAGTATTTAATGGGTAATGTCCATGATATTTACATTGGAATGAATGAGCCTGGCTGGAAAGTGTCCTACCCATGGTAGGACACTGGGGAGAGGGCGGGGCTTACTGCAAGGTCTATTATTTTCACCATGCATTCCCAGAACCCTGTTACTCTGAAACCACGTAATGAACTGTATTGTCCATCTCAAATTAGGTGAAACAAGTGGGGATGAGAATTCTCAGCCTGGTTAAACTATTCAAACACGAAGTCCTTGTATAACTTCAATACGAGCTGTTTTCAGTTTTGTGAACATTTCCCCTCCCTCCAATGCCCGGCGTGACGACATTGTGAGATGTCATGTGGCCAATATATACAGTGTGTATATACATCTTGTGACTGATTTTGTGTTATACAATAACACACTGCATTCATGTCTTGTAATATAGTGGCAGTGAATATGCAATGAATGACTGCATTCATGTCTCATGTCTCGTAACATATAGTGGCAGTGAATCTGCAAGTGCAATGAATGAAAGTGACTGCCACATTATGTGCAGGCTTCTCAAAGTTAAAATTATGCTCTATTTCAAGGTGCATTTCAGCAAATTGTTCAATCAATCAAATCAAATCTCCCCAAAATAGCTATGCCAATGGATTCCTCCCCACACATTTCTGTGTTGCCACTGCTATAGTTGTACCCTACTGTCTGACTCACTCACTTGCCAGGGAGGAGCCCCCACCGGGAAGATGTAGCACCTCCGTCTATCATTCCCTACTGCCAGACAGGTGTCGCCCCAGCCCCCGTAGGAGTAAAGACAACGTTGATTCCGACAAAAATCACCCTCCCCGTCCATATTCCCTCCCCTGAAGGCTTAACCAACCCGAATGCACCATGGTGGATTGGAAGACCTAGACTTCACAGTGGTGAACAGGCATGCACTAACAGCATTTCACAGGCAGCATATAAATGGTTTTCTGGAGCCACTGAAAAATTGGCCATTCATTTTTTACCATACAGTGTGAGTCATGACTCATGACCATAAAACCTTTGATTCTGTGAAAACAAATGTTTGAATAATAATAATAATAATATGATATGATATACTACAGCAAATAAATACCCTTTGTTTTCATTTTTCTTTCTTCACAGAATCAAAGTTGTTATGGTCATGATTCACCAGGATCCTGGATGGCTTGATTCTATAGGCTTAAAATAATCTATATAAATATTTTTCTTTATCTGTATGCGAAGAATGAATGGCCGATTTTTCATTGGGTCCAGAAAACCACACCCACTGCTATGTTGTCTATATGTTATAGGCCTACCGTATGTTTTTAACTCGAGCGACAGGATGATCTCACAGCTAGGTGTAAAAAATATATCCACAAGTCCATCACTCCCCCAGCACCATTACCACTGCTTAGTCATCTAAGTGGAGAGCTTTTAATGGGGTGGACAGTGGGCACACTGTGGGTGGTTTCCCACAGAGGAACAGCAAGACAATATGATAAGAGATATGTTTTTCTGTCCGTGGTTTTCCTGATGGCTTATGAAAAGTTTAAAGCTACACCCACTGCTATGGAGCAGGAAGGAGCACTTTGTAACCCCTTCCTCTCAGCGCTTCTATATCTGAGTGATTGATTGATTGATTGATTGATTGATTGATTGATTGATTGATTGATCGATTGATTGATTGATTGAAGAGTTTATTAACAGTTTGGAGAATTACAGTACTACATATGAAGCACAACTCAAAACAAAACTCTTAACTGGACGACACCATAAAGCATTACACTTGTTTACAATAGGGTCTACCATGTTCAGTTCATCATAAATTAATCTCAGGCAAAAGTGCTGAACAATCTCCTGCTTTGAAAACAGCATGTGTTCTCGGCATTGTTATAATAAACAATGGTAATAATAATAATACCATTATTATTATTATTATTTTCGGATTAAAAAGGCATTGTTGGTTTTATTGATTTGAAAAGACATGTCAAGGAGTCAGGAAAGAGACATTGTTAACAGCTCTAGCAGTGATTTTCTACCACTTTCATTTCAAGGACCCGTTTCAAGGACCCGTTTGATTAATGCAACAACAGATCTCGAGATCCCAATTTATATTGTAAAACCAATGTTAATTTAATGTTAATTGGTTCCATTTGTACACTCTCAGAGTTCCAAACTATCATTTGGCTGGGGCGGGGACCCTCTGGAACTCACTCAAGGACCCCTGGGGGTCCCCGGACCCCACTTTGGGAACCCCTGCCCATAAACTCCTTGCCCTTCAACCGGAAGTGACGCGGCTGTGCACAGCGCGTGATTATGAATCGCACCTCAGTTCTGGGATAGATAGACCCGCCTTAGTACCATATGTCCGACGCGTCCCGGACAGCGACTACTGGCCAATCACAGCGGGGCTTTACTTTTTTTTTTTTTTTAACATATGTTTATTGTTTTTTTTCTTTTCATCAAAGAATTCTAAAAAAAAAAAAAAAAAAAAAACAATGTCCAGCGGGGCTTTCCTAGAACTGCGGTGGGATCCATAGCCGGACGTAGCGGAAGTGTGCTCTCCCCCAGCATCAGCATCATTCAGCATCAGAAAGAGAGCAGACAGAGTGAGTGAGAGCAGACGGACCGGCGGCCCAGCAGCATCCTCCCATCCTCCCATCCATCCAGAGACGGCCCAATTAACGCCACTTCAACACTTATTAGAAAACAAACGAACGCGTAAGGATAATATTTAAATATTAAAGCAATTCATGCACGAATTCCTCCATGGCATCGCGTTTGGAACAGCGTTGTAGCTTTGAAAAGCAGCCTCATGTTAGCATAGTGTAGCTTCAACTATGACACAAGGAGCCTCGTCGTGGTGGGATGGATGGGGACGAGCCTACATGGCTATAGTTAGCATGCTAACGCATTTAGCATTTTTAGTGCTTTGTTAATGCCACTGTTTTGTCGTTGTCGGGTGTGGATGGGCCAAATCCAAACAAATGGACCCCTAATATGGGTCTATGGAAACGAGAGTGTACAAATATGGAACCAAATGTATTTATTGGCAAAAGCAAGTGGTCCTATTTGTACTGTAGCATCTCAGCAGTTAAATTAACAGAGGATGAAGATTGGGGCTGGGGGGCGAGATTTAATTATGGTGCCTATACTGGGGGTCCTTTAAAAATGCCTGAACTTATAGGCCTGGACGTTTTACTGGAAACCCAATCTGCACAGTTAGAATGCTTATTTAACTCTTGACAGTGTACAAAATGGAACTAAATGTTCTATTTTGTACACTTAAGAGTTACAGACCCCTGAGTGTCCATTTGGACCCATGCTGGACATTGAGAACCACTGAATTAGTACAAGATTAATGTAATGATGATTATTAAACATAATAAAATGTCATCCAAATCAGTTCAGACATGATAGATAGTATAACATGATTTCCGGTATGTCACAATCCCTGATCAATCATGATTAGATATGGTTGTGGTCGTGCTTGGTAGTAATGTGACAATGTCATGATTCCGATCAATACATTTTTGGGTTGTGATGCATGTATGTTAAATGACAGGATTATTCCATACCAATGAAGTTTAAAATAGCTTTATTGATGAATCAGACTAATCAATTTATATATAAAAAATAATAATATATATGTTTTACTAAAAGATATAGAGCATCGCAGTCCTGCCTCCTTTCATGACGACAAGAGACCCAGAAGTGAATTCCCTATTCATTTTCCTCATAGGCTTTTCAAAAAGTATTTTATATAAAGACGTTTACGGCGCGGACAAAGCCAACTTGGATCGTGACAAATCATGACAAAGAACACAATGTTTTGGGCCGATCAAAATAATTGGTAAGAAGAAAAACAAAAGGTGTTTCTAATTATTTGATCGGCCCAAAATATTGTGTTTATTGTCGTGATTTGTCACGATCCGAGTTGGCTTTGTCCGTGGTGTAAACGTCTTTGATTGATTGATTGATTGATTGATTGATTGAAGAGTTTATTAACAGTTTGGAGAATTACAGTACATTTCAAGCACACTTTCTATAAGTACATTTTTAAAAAGTATGAATGGAGAATGTACTTCCTGGGCCGCTCGTCGTTCTGAAAGGGGGCGGGACTATTTGCTCTATATACTATATGGTAATCGCAAAGAAAATCTGTCAGCTGGTCTGTTCACGTGCCTTCTGTCTTTGTTGTCTTTTTGTTGTTTCACATCTCAATAAAGTGCCGAAATGAGTGCTGCTGTGCCAAACCACCGAAGAACCAAGCCTGGTGGTAAGTCTGCTCCTCAGCTGAGTGCCCAGAATTCATTCAACATTTTGGTAGCGTTGAGTTAAATCATGCTTAATTGCCTCCCAAATGGTTCTGGAGAGTGAAGAGATACGCCGTTGGGGGTTATTTATTTTAAGTTTTAAGTTATGTAGCTTAAATTAAGTTTAATTTAGCCTAACTTTGAAGTTCACTTGCCATCATGGGGCCATTTGTGTTCATATTTACCCTATTCCTGGCCACACCCACTGTGGGCGTGGCCAGTAATAGGGTAAATATAAGGGGTCTCCTGTTTACCAGTGTTGCCATTTGTGCTTATAATAAGTGACTTTAAGCTTTTCTTTTTAAGTGTAGTTGCTTATTTGGGCTTGCTTCCTAATCTTTTTTTAAACCAGAGGTTCCCACTTTTTTCTTTCATGTCAATGATCCACAGATTAATATGCATTTGTCCGCGGACCCGCTTCTGAAAATATTTTCCCATAGCCTACAAGATGTGTTATTAAAATGTTTCTATTACTATTTCTATTATTCTTCTTCTTCTTCTTATTATTATTATTATTATTATTATTATTATTATTATTATTATTATTATTATTATTATTATTATTATTATTATTATTATTATTATTATTATTATTATTATTATTATTATTACCCGCATTACACCTGCTGCCTTCTAGGGTGGAAGTGAACAGATAAGGTACAACTACACTGTCGCGTCAAAAAACGCCAATCCGTATTTTTAAACAGCTAGCAGGTGGATGGAAATGATGCTCGGGTGCGGCTTCACCTTCGAAAACGGAAACAGTTGCCGACGCTACAAGTTGAAGCCGCAAGCGAACGTCATTTACATCCACCAGCTGTTTAAAAATACAGCAATATGCAGTGGTGGGCTGGTACTTTGTTAGGCAGACAGACAGACATCTATCTGGACAGACGAGATGGCATACTTACTGTAGAAGGTAATCATTGTGAGCTCTTGGCTCTGGGATGCTGATAGCAGCTGTATTTCGTCGGGCGGAAACCTTGTATGTCCAAAACTGTGACTTTTCACAATTCAAATTTCTGAAATGGCAAAATGGGCAGATCGACAAGCTCGAAATGAGCTTGCTGATCTGCTACTTTTGATGCTTTTATGATCAAGTAGGCCGTTCCTTTACAAAAAAAACTAAACTTAAAATATGGAGATAAGAGGTTTCTGCCCAACAGCATTGATTTACTCACAAGCGGGCGCATCTCGCCAAGTCGCCGGGCCAATCCTTATTTAATCCTCCCTTCACGTAAGGAATTAAAGCCGTGGCTCCGTCTAACGGAGCTGTCGGGCCGACGTCCCAGATTCCCGGGCTGTCCCAGAGTGCCGATGACAAAGCCCCCGCCGAGAGGACCGGCGGACGGCGCGTCGGCATCTTCGCCACAGACTCCGAATACGTCAAGCTCGCCAAGGCAGGAGGACAGAAAGGTACCGATCCTAAAGGTTTTCTGAAAAACTTTAAATTTGTATTTAAAAAAAACCCACACCAACAAAAACAATATTGTAGCTACAGTATATCTACTTCTAAAACTAACATGACACAGATGACATTGACAACGTATAGACATTCCATGTCTAACTGGCATTTCGGGGACATTTGTAACAGTGACTACCTGGGGATCAAACCTGCAATCTGTTTTTGGTTCTCCCACCGTCAATTAGGCCTCACATCCTCACAATGTAAATGAAATCACATAGAAATCCTTACTAGACTGTATTTATTTTACAAAGAAAGAAGCAGAAGGAGAAGAAGAAATGATTTGATTTCAGATTTAAAAAAATAATAATGACCCTTGACACACATGACACTTTAACAACTTAAACCTTCCCTCTACACTGTCTGTTAAACATTGCCGATCCACAAGCTTGCATTGCGTCGGAACTCGCCCTAAGCTTGTACAAAAGCTAATTTCGCCAGAGAAGACGCTAGAGTTGCATGTGGTTAGTGTGCTGCTGTGAAGAGTGCATTTCTTGGCTAATATGTGTGCCGCCGTAGGCCTGCTGTGCCATGACGTGGTGGAGGACGTGGTCGAAGTCGATGGACCCAAGAAACCCTACAACCCCCCAGAATGGTTCGGTGGGCCCGAATCCAAGAGGTAAGAAAGCCTGCCCACAATGGTTTGGTGGGGCCGAACCTGACGGGTGCGGTCCGATCTAGATGACTACTTTCGTAGCGGTTAAAGATGAAGTGCCGTGATTTTTGCACTTTTTCCGAATTTTTCATGTGTTTAATAGGTGACAGTACTTCATTGGACCCCTTGGTGTGGTTATGTGCAATGATGTCTTTCCCTTTGCATTTAAGGTTTCTTCCTGGAGGCTGAAACCTTGACAGTCAAACGTGCCAATGAAAAAAACTCTAATAATATAGTGACATCACACTATCAGCCCCTCCCCTAATTCCTCCCACTTTATCATACAACTACAGCTGGGTGTGGCTTCAGTTCAGGTGGATCATTCACTACCCATCACCACCCACTAGGCAAACCATGCATACTTAAACTGGGTGCCTACATTAAATGTAATTTTAACAAATACTGTACACTTTTTTTTTTTTGCAAAAAATCTTCTTCCTTATATAACAATAAGACCTGATGATCATGATTTAGGGTGGAAAAAAATCATGGCATTCCATCTTTAAGTCATAAACAAGCTAAATGTATTATTGTGTAGAAAAGAACTTATCTGCAAGCTCGCAACATGTCACGTGAGTGTGTAGATCTGCTATTTTTGAAAAATAGTGGTTTACCAAGATTATTGGAAATGATGCTCCTGTTTGGTGCAAAAGATTTTTAAAAAGCTCTTATATAAAGTTGTCATCGGCCATTAAATGCTATTATATCGTTGCTGTCGGGCAGTAACCTTGTATGTCCACATTTCTTTAGCTGTTTTTCTTTTTGGTAAATTATAGCCCTACTTCGAGGGTTGTGCTGTGCAAAAGTAGAGGGGAAAAGATATCTATAACAACCTCACAAAGTGTCACATCACGCTGCATTGCGTACTTGTAGATCTGCTTTGTTTCCGTTAAAAAAATATATCTTGACATTTTCGTGTGGTTTTATAAATATTGTGCTTGTGACTGAATAATAACTATCACTGTAAGTTATTTTCTTCCATTTCCTGGTTTAGGACATACTTGTAATATATGATGATATTTAATCATAAACGTGCAATTATTAATATAATAATTGGTTAATTAACTTCTGTGATTTAATTGAGCTTGATGGATGGAGAGATGGGTTGTACTATGGTTCTGGTTATTATAACAACTTGTGTGAAGTGAAGGTGTCGCTGATCCCTGACAGCCTGCCAACTGGTGACAAAATCGGACGCAAAAATGTCCTGATATTTGGCACGCCTGTCTTATCGAACAAACTAGAGGTGTTAGAAACTCCCTTGGCGAAGAGGAATATCTCCACTGCATCGAGCTACAACACACGCACACTGGCGCACACACACGACACACAACACACGACACACACACACACACACACACACACACACACAAATAAGCCCAAAATGGCACATCTATTATTTCTGGTCCACGACACCGCTATGCAACGAAGTATAAATCAGACATACACTTGTGAGGACCAGAAACATTGACCTCACATTGACCTGTTCTACCATATCGTAAAAAACATGAATAAATTATAGTAGATTTATTTTTATTTTTATATAATATATTTTTAAAACCTTGTACAACGGTGTCAAGCTAAAAAGCTCTCATAGTGTTGCCCTGCAACACTTTGTGAGCTTGTAGCTCAAGCTATTCTAGCTGCATTTGGGAAAACCCCTTCGCCAGAAAAGGGGTCCGCCATGTTGACGGGTCAGTAGTACCTCGCCCTGTGTGACCGACCGTGCTCTTGTTGCCCCGCAGTGGA
>OOFJ01135552.1:0-16206 GCA_900323375.1 Benthosema glaciale | reverse complement strand
TTATTCAGACACTATAGAGCATCACCATAACTCATGCAGCTTTTGTTTTTCATAAAAATGTTACCTTCCTGTTGATTTGTCCATTTTATTAGAAAGAAAACCCTGACTATATCTGTAAGAAGGCGTTGAGGGTTGATTTCACCCCAAAACCAATATGAAAATTGTAAAATCAACAGGAAGGTAACATTTTTATGAAAAACAAAAGCTGCATGAGTTATGGTGATGCTCTATAGTGTCTGAATCAACTTTGTTTGTGTTTCGTTACATATTAAAAGAGTGACTTTGAGAGCCGTTTTAGTGTGCAATGCAAGTCAATGAGGAGCATATTTTGAACTAATTCTTTCTAATCACTGGAACATTTCTTTCTCATTTCAGGTCCACATTTGGAATTACAACACGGCAAGGTAACTACACAAAAAAAAATCAAAAAAAGTGGTCTTGCCCTTTAATAAGGAAACTTTGACCATGGTAAATGGTGCATTTATATAGCGCCTTTATCCAAGGCGCTTTACATAGATTGTGCATTACATTCACACACTGATGGCAGCGGAGACCATGCAAGGCACCTACCAGCCCATCAGGAGCAATTAGGGTGTCTTGCTCAAGGACACATCGACACCAACTCTGGGGGAGCCCGGGTTCGAACCGGCAACCTTGCGGTTGCCATCCAGTCACTCTACCTCTGAGCCACCCCTACCATGAAACCAATTAATAATTGCCACCACCGTGCATATCTCCAGCCCTGGACACGGCAAATGTATCCATACTAGAGGAGGTTCAGACTGAGTAGATAGCCCTCACACCTACACCACACCGCCAAGCCAACCAATATGTCTGAGCCATCATAGTGTCGGGCTCTTTGTCAAGAGTACCTGTTGTTGATCCCGTTTATTTCCCTTTGGTGCCCATATCTGTCTGTTTCTGTCTGTCTACCTGTGTCAACCCCATGCTCATGTGTGTGTGTTCATCCTAGCCGTTTCACTCATGGATTGAAGAACTGACTGTAAGAAAACACTAATGTTACTGCTGCAGAATTAGTTACATTTTCACTAGAAACAGACTGTATTAAATATGACTGACTGACTTTCATAAGCGATACAGACACCTCCCTGACAATATCACCGGGACAGTTTGTTTATTTTTGGACCACAATTCTTATATGAGACGATTTTAAGATGAGCCCATGACGTTATTCTCCATAGAGAAAAACTTCCATGAACCATGGGATGAGCGAGTGATGTCAGGACTTCGGCGCTCTAAAAGATTTATGGTGGGTCCAATATTTAAGGAGTAGGATTTACTCCTTAGCTCAGTGGCCATGTTAGAGTTTTAAAAAAAAAGAAGGTATACAGTGCCTCCATGAATCAAGGGTTGGAGCCAGGGGTACGTCCTTGCAACTACTAGCATAATTTCCAGAGGTGTAAATCAAGCTACCTCACAGCACGCTAAGGAAACACAAGATGATAAGGAAACACAACCTGGGAAATACACAGGATTTGTGTTACCCAGGAAACAGCTTCAGTATGAAAGGGAGATGTGGCTTTTGAGCCTTGATCAAATATGTCTAGTCCACTGTCCAGACAGGCAACATTAGGTAATGGTGGTAAAAATACATTCTAAACCTCATAAATAACTCTTATTGATCACAAAAAAATGTTTTGTTTGCAGAGTAGGTGTATGTATGAAGTATGTATGAAGCTTTCGTTAGGTGCTAGACTTAGAATAAAAATATAGCAGCAAGTTCACCGAACTAGGCACATCCACACACTAGCCTGGAAACCAGCCCAAACTGCCACAGGAAAGAAAATCCCTGGGCAGATTGAGTCTGGTTTGAATTATATTTCCCTCAGCCCAAAATTGTGATGGACCAATCAGAGCCCACTATTCAAAGTGAGACTGTTTTTGCTGTGACTTTGGAATCTGTTTGGAACTGCCCCTCGGAAATAAAATCTCAACACAGAAGTTCCAGACTAATATCTATGCAGTGATATTAGTCTGGTCCATGCCAGGCTATCCACACACACACCATCCACCCAATTGAATCGCTAGCGTACAACAGCACTTGTCAATACATAGACGACAATGCAAAATGGTTGATTAAAAGTAACATTAACAGCATTTTTGTGAACATCTTAAGAAATACAACAGACTGATGCGGCGGACGTCTGTGGACGTCTTGGCGCGATTCGTATCGCCTCTCCTCTCCCTCGGCGCTCTGCGTGTCGCTTCTGTAGCTCGGCACAGAGTGGCTTCGTTACGCCTTTCTGGCGGCAATAAGTAACTCAGTTGAAATATGAACGCTTCTGGGGACTTGTTGGATATCCGGTAGGGCGAAAAACAACAGCTATTTCCTTCTGTTTTTTTCCTCGGGTTGGTCGGATAAGGGGGCTTTCAGATCAAGGCACCGATTGTGATTGTGTTAATTATTCACAACAGTTCCTCAATTTATGTGGGGACTCAAGGCTATATTTAAGCCAAGTATAATAATGATTGTTCTTCTAATATAGGCTGTTTTGGGAAAACATTTTCACTGGGAGTGAAAAGTGTTTTAGTTTTAATCCAAAGGAGAATGTAACCATCTCACGATCACGTGGCTGGTAAAAACCAGAGTCATAGAGTTACGACAACTCCGTTCATGCATGGAGCCAGTCCAATGACGGCTCTTCTACATAAGACTTCTATTGGCAGGGACACCGGAAGTTTACAGAATACATTGGAGTCTATGGGCTAGTGTGAGTGCATTAACCACGTGACCGGGCTGTTTTCTGCCCCCTCAATGTCGCAACTTTACTATACTCTATCTATGGCTCTGGTCGGGAGGTAACAGCCAGGGGGTGCAGGGTTAGGGTTCGAGGAGGCCAGGGTGTCTGACTTTGGTATGTTGTGTTGTAGGGCAGTTCAAATCTTGTGTTGCTGCCACGGTGCCACCTAAGACCAAGATGTACACACACACACAGTATATTGCACCCCAATATAGTGCAGGCTGTAGTTGTCCCAAAATAATCGTTTTAGGTCATTGGATATTTTAGTACATAAGCCCCATTTCCACATCGCTTTTGGAAACCAAAGAACCACTACTCTGTGTGATGACATTATGCCAAACTTAAACTGACATACATTTTGGCAAGGAAGAACATTCACGGCACAGATAGGCTACCACTAATCAATCTCAATGCTGGATTGATTCAGTCAGTCGATACCTGGCAAGCTCTAGAGAGCACCTTGATTTGTCATCTTTCTATAATTCATAAAGTTAGGGGGTTTCTCTCTCTATGCCAGGTGGTAGGCAATAGGCAGTGGGCTTATGCAAGTATTCAATATACTGCATGAGATGAATTACAAATTTACCTTCAACCGTTTGACCACCTCATCGTTGCTGATCTTGTCCGTGATCTCCTTCACCCCTGGCGGATAGGTGATGAGCCCCGCCGCCGGTTTCTGCTGTTGCGGGAACTCCATGCTTGTCGGAAGTACAATCCGCACGGTCTTCTACTGGCCTCTATAGGTCACAAAACAAAAGTTCAACACAACCATTCTACCGTACTTATCAAAAAAACACATTTAAAGCACAATTCCCTGCTTCCAGCGATAATTGCTGGACCAGAAAATTGTACAGCGAGCACGTTGAAACTGTGATGTCCTGAGCAACGAAATGTTTTTGCAAGACAAAAACACAATAAAGACCACCTACAACATGAATGTTAGCTCGGATGCTAAAACACAGCCCAGCTAAACATCAAGCTCCATAATTAAAGAGTCGCTAGACGAGACGTTTGTGTCTCGGGGACAAGAAAGACTATTAAATCTTCAGTCAAACGAAACCACTCGAATACAACAATGAGTCAAAGTGGTGTTGCTTTAACAGGTCGAATAGTAGCCACATGCATGCCCACCAGAACATTACGAGTCCAAGATTAGCCAACTAGCTGCACTACAGGGCATCACTCACACACAGGCAATTTTGCGGGAGGGAGTATAGCCGAGGATGCTACCTAGCTAACGGCAGAGCCATTGAAATAAGACAGTTACGTCAACTCCGTTCACTTCATGGGGCCAGTCCAATGGCGGCTCTTATACATAGACTTCTATTGGCAAAGTGTGACAAAGTTCTGGACCGGAAGTAGGCAGAAATGTATTTGACTCAGCCCAGCTTTAGTTTGATTGATTGATTGAAGAGTTTATTAACAGTTTGGAGAATTACAGTACATGTACAACAACTCAAAACAAAACTGTTAACTGTGGACGACACCATAAAGCATTACACTTGTTTACAATAGGGTCCACCATGTTCAATTCATCATAAAAGCTTTAGTAATAGTACCGCATAAACGTTACAGAGGCTTTAGTTGTCACTGTGCAATACTTAAAAACAGTTAACATGTTGCACACATGCCTAAAAAAATAGCTCTTATTTGCGCCGCCCTAGTTGAAAACAATTCCAACTCCAGTTTGTCCCTATTCAGGCTGCATGAACACAGCACTCAGGTTTCTGACCCCTCAATGTCGTAACTCTGTCTATACTCTATGGCTCTGGCTAACGGCTACTATAGTCATGTTGTCCATCCATTCCATGTTAGCCAAACTGGTTAGCATGGAGTGCTAACACAGGCCGCCAACTATTCAAACATACCCTCATATCAAAGCACTACAACAATGAGAGAAAAGTGTCCTCCAAACCCTTTACTTCAAATAAGCTGTACCCGTGGTTAATTTCTCAAATTGCTCCATAATCATCACAACTTTATTAATTGAAGAAATGCAATTAAATGTACTTATTTCTATCTTGTTTTCTTCTTCTTCTTTACCCCCACCACCACAACTTCATCAACATTGGTTCTTCCTGTCGCTGGTTTAGCTCCTCTCTCTCCTCTCTACCAACTTGCCCTCCTCACGACTGCTTTTATTTTTAAACATCCTTTAAATCAATTCAGTCTATTTCCACACACACACATACAGTTTGAGCATTGAAACATACCCGCAGGCGCTTATTGCTGCGGATTCCTCTTTAGTATTTACCTCTGAAGTAGGCCGTTTTAATTCATTGGTCTGACACAGGTTGGGTTTCTAGTTTCGGCACAAAGCTTTCTCCTCAGTCAGTGCAGTTCCAGTGCTGTTGTGTGCGCGCGCGTGCGCGTGTGTTTGTGTACGTACGTGTGTACGTGAGTGAGCATGTGCGTGCGTGCGTGTGTGTGTATAGTGGGTATATAGCACCCCCTTCGGTCTGCCGATGGCACTGCATATCAATATAGATGTGGCGGGATTCAGAATGATCCAAGGCCACAAGACCAGTGTAATGTATCTTCAGTTTAGAACAGTGGTCCGGGGACGGGGGACCACCACCAGTGGTCCTTGAAAGCGTTCCAGGTGGTCGCCAGCTAAGTAATGGAGTTGGTGAACCAAATGGACCCTTATTAGTAGATCTTTAACTCTTGAGAGCGTAAAAGGAAACCAAATAGGGGTCCTTTTGGTTTTCACGCTCTCAAGAGTTACATTATTGTTAAACAGCTGCATTACTTCTACAGTCTACACAATTAGAGAATGTAGAAGAATTGTTATTTTGTTCAACATTTGTTCGCATTCTGATCTAAAATGTAAATGAGAAATAGATTCATTGTGATGACATTGTGGCTAGGATAGAATAGGGTACTCATACATTTTATGTAAGTGGTAATGTGAATTCACTAATAGGCCTATTTGCTATTATAGACAAAATAGCCTGCACACATGTTTTACACTAGTAGTGGTAGTAGTAGTAGTAGTAGGCCTAGTAGTCAGGGCGAAATTAGCTATTGGGTCGGTGGGGCCGTGGCCAAGGGGGCCTTGGCTCTCAGGGGGGACGGCGTGGTACTGGGTTTGAGGCCCTTCTTTGGCCACTGATTTTGTTCAATTTTAAGTCAAAATATGATTAAAAACACACAAAAATCACGTGCCCGCGTGCTATATGGGCCCCAGGGGCCCTCGTAGGGGTTATACGTCCCTGGTATAGTAGTAGTGTAGTAGTAGTAGTAGTAGTAGTAGTAGTAGTAGTAGTAGTAGTAGTAGTGTAGTATTTCCGTGGTGTGACAAACTGGCAAAAGATATTGTGTCATATTTAGTCTTTAATTATTTGACATGGCATGGCTGGACCCCTGCCGGAGAGTGACCCCTGTCACCCCTGCCCTACAATCTGAAATTGAATGTGAGAACATGTTATAAAACACACACACACACACACACGCACACACACACACACACACACACACACACACACACACACACTGCTTGTTTTTTTTTCATTCACTGCTTGTAAATAATTCAGGCATGATGCAGTTCTGCGTTTCACATCTTGGAGTGCTGTCAGCTAATGTAACCCTGAGTTGTTTTGCTTTTCTGGATCCAGTCAGAAACAGAAACTACTACTACGTTCGCGGTGGTAGCCACAGATAGGCTGAGCTGTGTGTGTGCCTATACTCTGTGTATGTACTTTATCCAGGAGTTAGGAAGGACCACATTTCAAAGCTTTGTTGTCAGACATTTAATTCACGCGCATCAGCTAATGAGAGAAAAGCAGCAGGTGCTCTTCTTGACTCTTCCTCCTCGGGTGACTGACGGGTGATTGGGATTTGGGAAAATGCCAAGGAAAAAGAAAAACGGACAGAGCCCCGCCAGAGCACCAGGTCCAGCACCACCACCCGGGCTGGGGTTTACCGACCCGGCGGGGTCCCACCGTTCACATTCACAGGAACCAGCATTCGGTGCCACCATGGCGAGCTCTAGTAACTTTACCCCCAGCAGCAACGCCACCGCCGCACAGTCGCACTGTGACAAGGAGACTATCGTCCAAAACATGCAGGAGATGTTCTCGCATTTGGAGCCCGAAGTCATTTACATCGTCCTCTCCGAATGTGATTTTAAAGGTAGTGTAAACTGTAAACACGGAAGTCTTGTTGTGGCTCCCTGGGCTGGGCTTGCTAGCATGTTGCTATCATAACTTTTTATGGGGAATGCTGCTGGGTAAGCTAAAGCAGCTAGCTCTCAGCTGGCTTGGCTTGTTTTGAAGGTTGACTTACTTGACAGATAAGGAGTGTGTTGTGTATTGCAGCACCTTAATGTCACATGCACAGGTCGTGCTTTAAGCACGTTGCAGCGGATTGCCCATTGTGTTGTTATTGACTAATTTAATTTGATTTTGTGTGTGTGTGTGTGTGTGTGTGTGTGTGTGTGTGTGTGTGTGTGTGTGTGTGTGTGTGTGTGTGTGTGTGTGTGTGAGAGAGAGGGCGAGGACATGCTGCATGTTCTGCACTGTACTTGCAACTGTAACACAACAACTGTGTTAGTGGCTGACTGACCGTTGAACAGTGATATTTTGACATAATGTGCAGCGGTGTAATTATATTTATAGCTGAGATAAATGCAAATATTAAGGAAAAATACGGGTTTGTTTCTTCCGTAGTTGAGGAAGCAATGGATTCTCTCTTGGAGCTGTCAGTTGCTGCTGAAGATGCGACTCCCTCCACCTGTGGCTTTGAGCTCACAGCTGCACGCTTCCTCAGTCCCTCCCCACCTGTTGAGTGTGGCCCAGTCCAGGACCACTCCTCCGAACCGTCACGACTCCCTTTCTCCACATCTCCCCTCCTGCCAGAGGATCTTGACCTGATGATTGATCAAGAGCTGCAGACACTGACAACACAGCCGGAATTAACGGAAGACCTGTATCTTTCCGCTACCGAACCCCTCTCCTCTTTTACCCAGCGTACGGTCCCCAAGCAGGCACTCCCCGAGTTGCTTCAGTCCAGCCTGGAGCACCCCGAAGCTACGGAGGCCCCCAAGAACCAGTCCTGTCTAGCAGGAGAGACCTCAGAGCAGCAGACAGGTCGAGCTCTCTCCCCACTCGACCAGCTCAGTGTTTTGGGAGAAGAGGATGTTAGGCGTGAGTCTTCAGTACTGGACTTCAGCTACCTGACCTCAGAAACACAAGCAGCCAAGCAGCATTCTAATCTGGACCTAGGTGCATCTGGGCGTCCGTCAGCATTCCAGGCCTATAGAAAGCAAGACCAGCCACCCGCTCCCTCACACACACCCACAGGAGGAATAGTGGGAGGCGCAAGATCCAAGGTGAGTGGTGCTACAAGTAAGGACCCATTTAGCAACCAGCAATTATCCTGGAACCCTGACGCAACAGAATTTTTCCCCTACACTGATGGAAAGCAGGGTCCAGTCTTCATTAGTCCTGTGGTTCAAAAGCCTTCCCCCTGGGAATCTCATCCACGACCGGGCTTTCCCTGGTTGGGCCCGAGGCCCGGCGTTGGTCAAGCACCTCTCAGACCATCTGCCACTATTCCAAAGTCCTGGGCCGTACCTGCGACACCACCGGGCCCTGGCCCTCAGATTCCACTCAACAGGCTTCGTTTGGAAGGGAGGGTCCTTGTGATGCTACGGGGTGCTCCGGGGTCTGGAAAGTCCACTTTGGCCAGGTAAGCAATAAGCATGCTGCGTCAATCTATTCTATAAAGTAGGGGACAGGGGTCGACCAATGATCAGAATGTTCTTTTGCTCACAGAGCACATAAATGTACGATTGGAGATCAACACAACTTGCTTTATTAAGAAGTATCCGCCACTAAATAGTATTTGTAACTTGTGTGTATCTGGCTGTGCATGTATGTAGGGCAATGTTGGAACATAACCCAGGTGGAGTGGTGTTGAGTACTGATGACTACTTCTCTCGCAATGGAACATACCACTTTGACCCTTCTGCTCTGGGGGAAGCGCACGAGTGGAACCACAAGAGAGGTAAATAGTATACGAAGGACCCTATTCTTGGGGAAACAATTGAACTGGTGTGCAGTCAAATGCAGTGTGTATGGGGCGTGGAGACAGACGTTGTATTTTCGGGACGAGAGAGGGCAAAATACCCTCTAGTTACTACTAGAGTCTAGTAGACGTTTAAATGAAGTGTTTTAAAACGAAATGTCCCTTTTTAGCATAATGAATCGTATTTCCCAGTGTAATAACACTGTTACAATGATACCCACAAGCTAGAGAGAACAAACTAACATATACCGGTACATACACACACACACAGCGATAGACAGGAAATGTGCAAAAATGTCACATCCGGTTTTAGCGTGGGGGAAATTGGAATAACTCTTAGAGCTACAATTTGGAAATGTAAGGTATTCTTCTTTTGAGGCATCTGAGATTTCTTACCACACTCCATATTACTACTCCGCTCCCAGCTAAA
Source organism: Benthosema glaciale (assembly GCA_900323375.1). NCBI lineage: Eukaryota > Metazoa > Chordata > Actinopteri > Myctophiformes > Myctophidae > Benthosema > Benthosema glaciale. Next base: position 6,984 of record OOFJ01135552.1, on the reverse strand, counting down.
ACACAGGGATGATGCTACACTGTGCGAATGTATGGCATTATGTGTATTGTGTACGGCCCAAACCACACCGCTGCAACTCCTTGCAACAAAACAATCCACACCAATGCAACGTTTTGCAACATGCCATTGGGGATATTGGATGCAAGTAGTCGCAAGGAGTTGCTTGTTGCAAGGAGTTGAATGGCGACCCACTGGTGTGGTTGGGGCCAGAGTGGTGTAAGGAGAGTGGCGACACGCTTTGATCTCGCCGCCAGAGCAGGTGCCTATGGGCTACAGTTCCAAACATTGGAACTGTCCCATTGAGATAGAATGAGCACAGTAGAGCACTTCCGCTTTCCAGGCGTTCTATTGGAGTCAACGGGAGTGTCACTACTCTCCTTCTACATTGCTCTGGTTGGGGCTTAATGATGTATCTACTCTAGCTGACCAATCAGTAAGCTTTTTATGAAGACCTACTGTATATAACCAATGGAGAGTCTTTTATATCCTCTGTGCATCTTGACGCACAGCAGTTTTGTTGCATACAAGCATTAACCGTTGCCACGCGTGGGTTCGTTAGCATGCATACGAGAAACACTCTACATCTACAGTACAAGCTCACAATGCGTTGCGATGTCCTTGTAGATCTCCTATTTTCAAAAGATGACAAGAAGACATTTAAAACCTTATGAAATGGGACATTCTGCATAATGAGTACTTTAAGTACATTTTGATACAGATACTTAAGAACTTTTTTAATTCAGGACTTTTGCGTGTACAAAGTATTTCTACATTGCAGTATTGCTACTTTTACTAAAGTTTTTTTTACTGAATTTCTTGCTGTTGCCGTTTGCCTCACACCTGTCCCTAATTATGGTTATGGAATGCTTATTAGCACTGTGCTACATTTTCATTACAGATGTTTTAAAACTGCACTTTGAAATACATTTGTGAACAGTCTGGCTAGGATGTCATATTTCCATTTGTGACCACTGTCTCTGTTTTTCCACCTCTATCCCTTTAGCCAAGGAGGCTTTTATGAGTGGCGCTAACCCCATCATCATTGACAATACCAACATGCAGTCCTGGGAGATGAGACCCTATGTTGCCCAGGTCTGTCAACTTGTCATCGATACATGCAACATCGCTATTTCTGATGAATTATATTTATTATTTGTTTTTAATATCCATGTGGTCTTGGGAATCCTCAGAATAGTGCTGTCTCACAAGGACGTTGTCACATTTCCCCATAGGCTCTAAAGAATAAGTACAAGGTGCTGTTCCGGGATCCTGACACTTGGTGGAAGAACAAGCCCAGAGAACTGCAAAGGTAGGATCATGAGATTGGAATCTTACATCTAAATTAAAGGGGGTCCAAGTTATATGTTTTTGTTATAAAGATCTATATTGTGTTACTGAGTGTTTGTTTGTTCAGTTTTTAGTAACAGGTCTCTGGTCAGGATACCACTTTTATCCAATCAAGAGAGAGACCGTTTCCAATTGCACTTGTTTATATTGTATCCATCTGAATGAGTTCTCTCTGCTGATTGGATGAAATTGGTATCCCGACTTGTATTTTCTGTTTACTAAAGAACTGGCAAGAGACAGAGAAACCATGGTTATTGAACCGGCACTCTACTCAACAGAAGACCGGCGAGTTGAATATTGGCTGTCATTTGCTGTTCTTATACACATGGTTTGAGATAAATGATTGACTGATCACTTGTAAGGTTTTTATAGATTCTTGCTTATGGTAACACAAAGGAAATAAAGGTGAACTTAGGTCTCCACTCCAGTGAAATACCCTCAGTGAACTCTGCACACACCTAATTATGTTAGCTGAGTGTCACTGCGCGCTATTGTCTTGAACTGAAGATAACGACTGGTGACAGCTAACTCCGTTGCTGATGTCTTCTTCCCTTTGTCTACTCTCTAGCTTATATGTATTTATCCTCTTTGTCACTATCTGTATATTTATAGACGTTCTAAGCATGATGTACCGGTGGAGAGGATCCGTCGCATGCTGGAGAACTATGATCGCTACGTTACTATCCAGTCTATCATGGGTGCACAAATGCCCGAGAGGATACAGGCTGTCCGGCAGGGGAGCAGGCCTCCACAGTGAGTGTCACCAGCCTACTCTAATCCAAACATATTCAAGTTTCAAGGTTGTACTTTATAGTTACATCTTGGGTACAGGTACATACTATATATTGACAATACAGCAGTATAGACAATAACAGTAGAATAGTGATAAACAAAGAAAGGGAGAGTGAGCAAAAAATATAGTAGAGAAAAAATATATATGTTGTTGTAAGTCTAAAATGTTTTCCTTTTTAGAACGATAGACATCAGCAAATGTGTTTAAACTACTGTTCATACCTCTTCATACCTCTGCTTTTCCTAGGCCAGTGTCCTCTGACGCAACTCACCCTGACATAGTGCGACTGCCAGAAAACACAGACCACAGCTCCACTGATTATCTCAGTCCTCTCTCCAGTGAAAGGGTGCAGGAAAAGCCTGAAGTCCATGATGAGGATGAAGTCATGGATTTTTGTACGGAGTTGGATTCCGAGCTAGACGCCGAGTTAGAGCTGGCTCATCCGATGGGAGACCAGGGAATCCCGGACTGTATCGTGGAATCTGTGTTGACGGAAGATCAACATTGTGACGAAAGGCCTGTGGCTTTTTCAGAGTCCATCGGCCAAAGAATGAAAAGAGAGCGGCGAAGCAGAAAGTCTGATTTTGAAATTTCAGAGCCTGCTGATCTCGTGAAGGATACCAACCAGTCAGAGAGAGAAGCAGGAGTGGAGGAGAAAGGGCAGATGAATGCTACGGCGGTGGTTGGGGGGGAGCCGTCGGGCGACGGGAGTGAGAACGGAAGGCCAGAGCTGTTGGAGTTTGTTGGGGACTGGCCCTCTAAAAAAGGGCCACGGCTAGAGCAACGGCAGGGGAGGAGAAGAGACATAAATGGGGAGGAAGAGGGGCAGGGGAGCAGAAAAGTAGATGGCCATTCTAACGGAATGAAAGCACGGCCAGGCCCTGATGTAACAGAGTTCCAGAGGCTTCTTGATCTTATTCAGACAGGTGTAACCTCCCCTGACGCCGCCCTTATTCATGGCTCGGGAGAGGACTCGGATAGAGAAAGTGAGGAGGGGGACGGGTCACAGGAGTGTGACAGAGATGACCGCGAAGGGAGAGACCAACTCAAGAAGACGGTCACCGTTGACGGCAATAGAACTGAATTACCTGACTGTGTATTAGACTGGAAGGTATGTGATTCTTTTCTACTAAAGGAGCCCCCTCAAACTATAATGGTTGAGGCTGGAGCTGGCGTCAGTGAAAACGGACAACAGAATGTGAATGAGAGGAGAGATGACATATTAGAGGCTGATCGAGAAACATATTATGTAGGCGTGGAGTCTGAAACCCCCAGCGGTTCTCTGTCTTATCTCAGCATGAAAAAGGATGGCAATGGTGGTGCAGAGGTGGACCTGTGTCCTACTGACAAGGTGAAGAAAGATTCCACGCACAGCTGCTTCCCTACCGGCGTCCCCGTTGATGCTCATGGCGAGAGCAGCGCGAGGCAGCGCCAGAGTCGCAGGGCTGCAAAACAGTGCAAGCTAGCCCTTACCTTCACTCAAAACTCTCCCTCGCCTAAATCCCTCAAAGACAGTCCTCACACCACAACCCCAAACAGTAGTCATCGCAGCATTGAATCGGACATTGAGCTCAACTCTAATCCTGACTGTAACCTCGCTCTTGATCCCAAACTGGACTTTGACCTGTCCCTTGACCCCATCCCAAACCCCAGCCATCCGTCACAGGTAGAATACCTTGCCACTGGCCCTAACATAGATAGTGGTTGCTCCACCCAAACAGACCCCCAAGACTTTGCCTTTCTTTGGCGCCTCAATCAGCACAATAGTCCTGATGACACAGTTGTTGCTGTGGGTAACCTCCCCAGTACCATCACAATCCTCTCGGGCAACCCCTCTCGCTTCCTCCCTAAGCTGACCTGTGCAGCAGTAGTAGTTGACCCATCTGGCCCCAGTGTGATACCTGACCGCGTAGTGCACGATAAAGGCACACAGGTCGAAGAGAAAGAGGTTTCGGGGGTTAGAAGCCGATTGGATAACCTACGTATCCTCAGCCGCCATTTTAAGCTGGTTGGTTTTGATACATTGGAGGATCTTTATGACAAATGCCACCAGGACTTGGAATGGACCACCAACCTGCTGCTGGACTCTCAGGAAAGGTTCTTCAGGGAAGGCGAGGAGGATGCCATTGTTTTGGCCGAACAGGACGGCAATCCTCCTGCACCGTGTGTTGCTTCAGGCATGGACATTGCCTCTGGTGCGTTGGACGAGCTTCACCCTGAAGAAGATGTAAAGGCGCAGCCGGCTGGTGGCGTAGAGAATGTTCACAGGTCAGCCAACGCAGCTTCTCCCAGTAGGACATTAGTGGAATTGGAATCACGTGGTGGTTCTGACGGTGAGTCTGGCTCAGCAGGGGTGATGATGAGGGACAACGGCTCATCGGTTGGAGGTGCAATCTCTCAACTTGCAATCAATGACGAGGACCGTTGTGATGAAAGACTGCAGTCCTCTCGACCACTGCTCAGTCTTCTTCGAGACTTCGAACACGGAGAGGGAAGTGAGGACACCCTGCAGGCAGGGAACACGGAGACAAGTCCATGTAAAGACTCAGTCGACTTAGAGGGAAGATCTTATGGCGGCGATGCGGATGATGAAGCACGCGGGGAGTCGAGGGATGAGATCGAGAACGGTGGAGATGAAATGTCTCACATGGACGAGGTGACCCGGTCGCTTGTAGTTCAGCTTGAGGAGATTAAGAGACGAGAGGGACAACAGAAGAAGGAGCAGAGGAAAGAACAGATGGAGTGGAAGGAGAAACAGCGGAGCCACCTGGACATTCAGAGTGTAGAGCTCAAACTGCCAACTGAGCTGGCATTGCAACTCGCTGAACTCTTTGGTCCTGTGGGTATAGACCCAGGTAACTATTATTTTCACATACACTTGCGCACACACACACACACGGTCACACACAGCGTAACTATTCATATTCAGTGTATAATGGCATGGCAATCTCAGATTTCATGTGATTGTTAGTCATCTTCTATGATGTTAGTCATCTATCTATGACATACAGTATTACTCCAAGTTTGAGCAACATTATGAAGAGAGGGGCGCTCTCGACATCATAGTGATCATGCATCATCATACATCGCATTCCGTGCTCAGCTGAGCACATTCTGTGCTCATACACGAACACATAAAACTGTGAAAAAAAACCCAAATATATAAAATATATATTTTTAATGTATAGGTCACTGAACCTCATTGTAGACGTCTTGCCTCTTACAGCGCCACAGTGTAAAGACATGTTGCACGACCTCCCAATACGACATGAAAATAACAGTCCAAAGTCCTATTTTTGTTTTCATGATAGGTTCCTGAGCCAAGCTTTGTGATTGTCTAACAGGGAGCACTGACTGAATACTGATATGATTGTTAACCTTCCGCATTCAGGTGCTTGCTCTGCTGAAGACTACGCTGTGCGGATGGACCTGAACCTAGCCAAGCGTCTCCACCAGAAGTGGAAGGAGTGCATCCAGGTCAGATGTTCATTTAGCAGCCAGTTTAGCATTATCAGTTGAACCGATACACCCATCTCACATTGCTATTGGAGATCAAAGTACAAAGTGTATCGTAATCTCAGGTGTGTGTGTGTGTGTACGCGTGAGAGTGAGTGATGGGGTCAGTGCGCGTCTGTGCATGTGTTCCGCACAAGTTCCCCGGGAGGAAAGGGACATTTCTATGGTTAAGACATTTTTAGAGTTGGGGTTAGCAATACAACATGTATGCATGTGTGATGAGCTATCGGTAACCTTGACCCCCATGAAATGTGTGTTACAGGAAAGGCAAAGACAAGCAGCGCTCTCCTATCACCTGCTTCAGGAAAGTAAGAAATATACCCGTAAATACATATTTTTCATGATTATATAATTTATTTTAAACTAAAGCAGAAATACGCTATATATGCACACCACACAGAATAACTCTTCCTACTTCCAGGCCACTTCACATGTGTTACAGATGATACTAATTAAGGCTCTGTTCCATTTAGTGTGCAGAAAAGAATAATCAAAGACCCCCATAACTGAGAGTTACACACCTTTACGGGGCCATTTGGAACCCACTCAAGGACACTTTGAGTCCCACTGGTGTAGCAGTGTTTCCAGTGAGCCAACATGCTTGCTAGCAGCACCTTGACTCTGTTTGACCAGAATGGAACAGAGCCTTCATTAGTATCAGTGGTATAAATTGTAAATTGTAACAACTGCAGTGATGCAAAAAGCCTGCAGATTCCTTAGGCCCAATCCGCACCAGCTGCAACTCCTTGCAACAAAACAAACCACACCAATGCAACTCCTTGCGACTGCCATTGGGAATAATGGTTGCAAGTAGTTGCATGTTGCAAGGAGTTGCATGGCGACCCTCTGGTGTGGTTTGGGATTAAGACTCACTAAATTGAGAAAGGACGCAATCATGTTACCCTCGGGAGGTCCTGGGATGCAACACTGTACTCAGTACTGTACTCTAACATTGTTGAAGTAGAGTAAAATTTCCCTGGGACCTATCTAAAAGACCATCCCCGGGTCCCGGCACCCATTACATTGAAAACCTATTTACATCACTGCACCCCTGGAAATAGGGAAGTTCTTTCCAAAATGGCGTGTGTGCACACACTGTAGCCCATTCCTGTCACTGTCTTTGAACACTGACTATTGGATCTCCAGGCTCTTCTCACTGGGGAGAATCCCAGCTCCACAGGACTGTGCCTGGAGAGGGCCCACAGCCAGCCCACTTTCTCCTTGGTGCCGATGGTTATGCTTCACTAGGCAGTCAACCAGAGCCCAACCGGGATGCAGTGCCTTTCATGGACCACTGGAGTCTGCCCCAACCCCACATCTCCCTACGG
>OOFJ01135550.1:0-10277 GCA_900323375.1 Benthosema glaciale | reverse complement strand
ATGTGACCTGGGTCACTTCATCTGGCCGTCGCATTCAGACTCACGTCAGATCACCTCAGATCTGATCTAGATCCGATCTGAAACTACCTCTGGATGTGACCCAGGTCACATTTGAAAAAATCTGATTCCATGTGACCTGTCTGCATTCAGACTTATATAAGCAAATCTGATTTTTATCTTGAAGTGACTCAGGCTACATTCAGGCTACATTTGACTGCCAGTGGGAAACCGGCCTTAGTGTCAATGCCTGCCTGGCCACCAAAAGATAAAGATAATTACTAGTGATGCACCGATGTATCGGTCACATAATCGGTATCGGCCGATATTGCTGTTATCGGTCAATATCGGTATCGGCAAATAAAACTGATATTAGCCGATGGCAGTAGCCGATGTTTATCTGTTGTTGATAAGCATATATTTTGCATTGGCTATGTTGGTGTGTTGGTTATCTGTAGTCTATACCAAGCTGTAGATTCTGAACAGTTATTTCGTGCATTGAATATGTAATTGTTTATCTGTCCCAAAAAGGAGAATAAAAACAACAAAAACGAAATAAACATATATCGGTATCAGTATCGGCAATCGGCTAAATTGTTATTTTAGACATCGGTATCGGCTAAGAATGTCCATATCGGTGCATCCCTAATAATTACGCAATATCGTTTTTGTTTAACACACTGTGTGTATATCACAGATTACTACTGACACATTATTCATGCACCTCTTCCTGAACAACATATTCATAAGAAGGTCTTCACCATATTTTAAATATGACTATTCACATCACAACAATACCCTAAAAAAAACAGAGGCTATTGTTGACCAATTATTCATGCCTTCTTGTCAACTGTAAGGAATTAATACGATTATGGATTCTTTAATGACTAATATCCCCACACAAGGGCTGCATATTATAGATAATTTAAAGTGTGCTCTCTCCCAAAGTTAAAATAAAAAGGAATTTACCACGTATGAATAATTGTATACTGAATAGTACCATACTCATACCAACGGCAGATTGCATGAACTGGGAAGTGCCCTGACACAGCTCCACGACCGCCTCCAAGTCTTCAGAACCCCGGGTGAAGAGCTTGTTATGGATTTCTGTCATTGCACCTCCAAACAACTCGCCAGTGTTTGGATCTTTAATAGAAGCCATGATACCACCTGTAATTAAAAAGTGCATTGTTTGTGCATAGTGCAGTATGGATCTTAACTGGAGAACTTAATATGCATGGAGATGGAGACATTAACAGACTTAACGTCTGTTAATGTTATCTCCATCTCCATGCATATTAAGTGCATACACCTGGCTAATTTAACTTAGCTGCAAGCAACTTAGATGCCATCTATGTCAGTGGTTCCCAAAGTGGGGTCCGGGGACCCCCAGGGGTCCTTGAGGGAGTTCCAGATGGTCTCCAGCTAAATGATAGTTTGAAACCAAATGGACCCTTATGTGTACAAATTTGTACACTCTCAAGAGTTAAACGAACAGTGATTTTACAATATAAATTGGGGGTCCCAGAGATAGAAATGCCATTAAATGGTGGTCGGTACACTAATGCATGTCAAACTGGGGGTCCTTGAAATTAGACGGGTTGAGAATCTCTGCTAGAGCCATAAAAACATTCTCTTGTGGGGGTCTTCTTTTCAAATGGGGGTCTGTGGGCTGATTATAGTGTCAATTTGGGGGTCCTTGACATGAAAAAGTTTGGGAACCACTGATCTATGACTGTCATCTGTACCTACAATACAAGCATCACGAGTGAGTCATACACATTCTAAAAGGATAACCCTGTGTATTCAATTCAGACATTTAAAGACATACTCCAATAATAATAATAATGAAATATCCTAGAAATCAGCACTAACAATAAAACACTAGGAGGCTCCTAGTGTTTTATTGTCAGTGTTGCTCCTACATGACAATCTGATTGTCAAAAAGAAAGAAAAAAAAAAGATATAAACTCCTGTTTCATGAAAATCCTCATCTTGTCACGTTAGGCCAACTTTCTGTAAATAAAGCAGTATATTTTTTCCTGTGTGTCGAGTTGGAGGCGCTCGTTTTCAATTACTGGATGTCCTGACCTGCTGCGTCCCACATTTGTGCAATTTCTAAACAGATGGTGCAGGCACGACCTTCACTGATTTACAAGCGCTTCCTTCCATAGTGGGGGACAGACTCATAATACATTACAAATACAACGGTTCGATTTTTATGAAACAAAGACTTGACAGAGACAAAGACACGTGCGGTCCATAGAGCTCCACTGCTTATGATTCTGCCCTGCAGTGGAGCTATATGGACCAGAGCTAAGTTTATCGTTGAATACAAATCAGATGGGACTTTTCTGTTGAATTAATGGGCTACATTTAGGTGCAGATAGCATCTAAATATAAATGTCACACGTCATGTATGTATATCAATACTTAATATTTTACTTGAGTTATCGACGTTATCCTTTACACATCATTGTCAAATCACTAAACACTTACATTATAACTAGTTGTTTGGTTAACCGTCATGGGTGGGTGTGCTACTAATAGTTAGCATATGTCGCTATCTTAACGTTTCATGTCGGTTTACCCATAGCATTCCAAGGAATATAGACTCACCAGTTATGACACTTGTTACATGCTGATAGTACAATAATAAAAATACGTACAGTTGTCAGTTTAGTTTGTCAGGCTGCCTGCTGCTGCTGAGCGCGACGATTTGTTTCAGCTTGTTTGTTTTCGAAAACTCGCGGTCTCTTCTTTCTTGACTTCTTTTCCGGCAAACTAGACGCCCGTCGGCGTATTGCTGCTGCCACCCACTGTTGGTCTTAGGTACTGCCCATTTATTCAGATGTCCGTAGTAGTGCCAGTTCACCCTGTCCTGTGGTCTCACTCACCTTTAGCCCCAATACGTTCCCTCAGTCGCTACGCTCACCTTAACTCTCACCTTAAGCTTAATGTAATAATTAATTATGGATCCCCAAATTAATTATATTTGGCTGTGGGCCCGTATCTGACAAACATGTTGTGCTACAGTGATAGAGACCCCTATACAAGATTTGTGTTATATTAAGATGTCCCAAAAATATAAATAAATAAAAAGCAGTCCATTGCAACTTGTCTTGCAGGGAACTGGAGTGTGGGCGCCAATGCCACTTCTTCACCTCCTGGACCTCCGAGGTGCCTTTGAGCAATGCACCGGAATCCGGAACCCTAACTTCTCCTGTGTCGCTGTCAATCCATTTCTTCACATTTCATTTCCATAGGCTCTGTCTGTATGCTAGGCCTATATGTAGGCTTGTGTATGGAGCACAAAATAATAATAATAATAATCAATAAAGATAAATGTTTTTAACATTTTATGTCAACATAATCCAGGTATTTAACACAGAGACAATTCCCCCATTTCTTGGATATGGAATAAAGGTAATAGTGCAAATGGTGCATCTCACCATTTTTTCCTTTGTCGGACTGATAACACTGTTAACACCTCCCCACCCAGCTTCCCTCCCCTGAACATGGACTAATTGTGTCTGTGTAGACACCCAACAAAGCCAGTTGCACCACAGTGGATTCGAACCCACAACCTCCGTCGTGGTGGACACTGGGTCTTTACCACTGCACCACCCGAGCTCCACAAATGACAATTTTCTTTGTGCTTGTCAGCAATCATGAGTGCTCATGAAAATGGGAATAACAAAATTCAGCCAAAAAAAATGCTGTTCTCAATAATTCCATAAGGAAAAGCAAAACATATTCATTCAAATCTTTATAAAAAGTCCTTTCCTCCTGTTGTGACCTTCACCTGATACTTAGTTGCAAGCCTCTGAGTCTGCGAAGTGTGCTTGAAGATCTTCTATTTTCGGTGTGAGACAGAATGTGCAAATAAGTACAAACCAGGCTTTAGCTTATCGGAGCCCCTGTTGTGACCAGTTGATAATAGGCAGTCTTCTTGGCCATGAGTTCATCATGTGTGCCCTTCTCTATGACAACACCTTGGGACATCACAGCTATAATGTCGGCAGTTTGGATAGTAGACAGTCGATGGGCGATGACAATACAGGTACGTCCTTTTCTAGCCTCATCCAGAGCAACCTGGACAGTCTGTAGAGAGAACAAAGCCCTTTATGGTGAACTAGCTGGGACTACAAGAGCATCTTACAAGAGAATCTTCCACAGATGTTAATATGTAACACAATGGTGATTGGTGGATCATTATACCCTACATGGCTTGCACCGTAGGTAAAGAAATGTTTTATATAGTTGAATGTAGTGGGGGTGCCTCCGACCTTTTCACTTTCTGTGTCCAGGGCAGAGGTGGCCTCATCCAGCAGCAGAATCTTTGGGTTTCTGACGATTGCTCTAGCGATGGCAATACGTTGCTTCTGTCCCCTGGACAGCTGGGATCCCTGGGCACCAACCTGAGTATCATATTTCTGCATGTAGAAATATTGAAGAATATACTGTATAAGTATTGTGGGAATTTCAGAAATAAAAACGAAATAGAAATGTGTTTCCTTTAAACATGTAATAATACATTGCGTTACAAAAGCAGTTGTATATGAGACTTCCAACATTCAAGCAATTCAGGCTTGAATGACAACTTACATCTGGTAGACTCATCACAAAGTCATGGAGATATGCTTTCTTAGCTGCCTCGATAACCTCCTCCATGCTAATGCAATGTGCGTTATCTCCATATTGTATATTTTCAGCTATGCTGCAGTCAAACAGCACTGGCTCTTGGGACACAATGCCTATTTGTGCTCTTAAGAAGGGCACGTTGACTTTCTGTGATGAGCGGCCATCAATCACCTGAAGATGACACAGGACATAGTAAATGGTAAATGGTGCATTTATATAGTGCCTTTATCCAAGGTGCTTTACATAGTGTATTACATTCACACATTCATACGCTGATGGCAGCGAAAACCATGCAAGGTACCAACTAGCACACCAGGAGCAATTAGGGGTTCAATGTCTTGCTCAAGGACACCTCGACACTCACTCTGGTATACAGTATGAGTTTAGCAACTTTGGTTTGGATTAGCCTTTTATAATCAGCAAAGATCTAATTAACGGTATTTAAATGCAATGCATTTCTAACAATTACAACAGTGACATGCTGGCTGCAAATGACAATGACATATAGGCCTGCGCAGTAAAAAGTGTTAATTTAATGAATGTAACTTTAAAAGTGGAGAGGGGCAAAAGCACCCAAATTCAAATTTAATTTATAGTCTTTCATTTTCAGTGATACATGTCAACACTGAGTCGGCGGAGTTTAGTGTGCAGGAATTATAATGGAAATGACAGAGCATCAACATACCACTATTCCTTCATCTGGGTCATAAAACCTCTCCAGCAGTTGGACACTCGTGCTCTTCCCACAACCACTGCTCCCCACGAAGGCCAACGTCTGACCAGGCTTCACCGACACCAGCAGCCCATTCAAGACCTGGACATCTGGCCTTGTAGGGTAGGTGAATTTACAGTTGTTGAACTCTATCTCTCCTTTGAAGTTTTCCTAAAACATGGTTGGGGGAAGTAGGAAATTAATGTTCTGCATTTAACCAGCAGATTTGACATTCCATCTTACTCATTTTTCCTCACCCATTTCTCTCCATCTGTGTGGTTTGAGCTGATTTTAGGAACGCGGTCCAGGAGTTTGAAGAGCTGGGCGGCAGCGATCTTGGCTTTGGCATAATCTGGGGTGAAGGAGGAAGCTTTTCCCAGAGCAGTCCCACTGATAACAATGGCAGAGATGACCCTGAAAAAAAAGAAAGAAAATAAACATTGGTGCTTTTTAACCACATACTGTAGTAGCTGAACATGATTATTGAATATATACTGATAAGCAGTGCTAAAGCAGCAATCCGGAAATCATTTTAATTAATAGAAATGAACATCTGCAGTGGTTGGAGGTGGTCTCCCATGTCTTCCATTGAGAAATGTAGAATTTGGTGTCAGGTAAGAGGGCACATACTGGTTGGTTGACAGTAGCAGTACCGCCTGAAACCAATCAATATCAATATATGGGCAATCAATATCTCCCCTGGCCAAGCATAGATTGACATATGGATTATGGTCTGGAGCTTCAACAGACTGATCTGGACACAACAAGGTCTTTTCAGGGAATCCTGTAATAAAAACATACCTGAAAACCATCATATAATGCAGTCCTTCGGCGCTAACCAGATATCCTCCATATCTAAATGAGGCTGCATACGCCATAAAGATAACACATTGAGCAAAGCCAAAACAGATGCCGTAGATGTTGGCTTTCTTCTTGGCAGATTTATATGGAGCCTCAAGCTGTTTCTCATACGCTTCCACAAACACTCTCTCCTTAGCCAGGCCCGCAATGGTCCTGATGTTGGCGAGAGCTTCACTGGACACCTGTGGAAGAGTGCACAGATGGTATTCTGTAAGTAATGTCAATTTACAATTTACAATTTAGGCATTTAGCAGACGCTCTTAATCCAGAGCGATTTACATAATGTCCTCATTGTTAAGTTAACTCAGAGAGTATACAAATGTAACCAAGTGGACTCTTTTGGGTCCATTTTGTACATGCCCAGAGTGACCCGGTGTAGTGTCTTTTATTAGATCATTTATTGACATAAAAACATCATGGTTGTAAAAGTACATTCATTGTCAATATGAGTAATAGTCAGAAAATAATATTATATCCAAGTATCTTGATTTATGCTTTTTATTTATTGTCAGAATCTCTGCCACAATTGCTTCAGATCAGCCTGTTATAGCGCCACCAGGAGGACGTTTTTTTAGCAAAACACATTTCGCCTATATATTTTGTCAAATTGGTACACAGTCTTTCTATAGTCACAAAAATCTGTTACTCCGCCATATAAATCAAAGGCTCAGGTGAAACCAGCACATACAGGATTGATCAAAGCAGTGGCAGTGTTAAAGAGTGACTTGAATACATGATGTTTGACACTGACAGTGGGAACTTACCTGACCTGCTGCCTCCATGGCCGCCTTATCCTCATTTGCAAAGCCTGTCAGCATTTTGGCTTGAAAGGCCCCAGACAGTCCAATGAGGGGCAGGAAACACATCACCACCAAAGCCAACTTCCAGCTGAAGTAGAAGGCAATGATAAAAGATGCTCCAATGTTCGTCAAGGAATTCACAACCATGCCAATCTGAGATCCTGTTGCCTGCAGAGACAACATAATTTTCAACATACAACAGCGTACACACAACTGTCATCCAAAACAATTTAGTGCTATCACTAAAGGATCATGCCGACGTATTATTTGCAGACGTGCAGATGTTACACAGTAACATCCTTTTGTATCCGTTTGTAACTCAGAGAGTGTACAGTTGTAACCAAATAATGGACCCTTATGTCCATCTGGTTACACCTGTACACTCTCTGTCAGAGTTAGATTAATGTAACACTCAGGATCTTCCAGTGTATAGCTACATGCCTCTCACCCCTTGGACCATGGAGGCGTCAGTGGCCAGTCTGGTGGTCAGAGCTCCAGGGCTGTTATTGGGGTCATCAAACCAGCCCACCTCCTGTTTTAGCATGGCCTGGAAGCCCATTTTCCTGAGGCGGCGGGTCAGCAGCTCACCAGACTTAGCGAACGCATAGCCCTGGAACACAACTGTGAGTCATTTCACCTCACAATAAAATATGTCAATCATTCAGGTCATACGATTCTTTGTAGTAATTTAATTACACTCTGTATGATCACCTTTTCTTAGATAATGATTCTCAAGCTTTTTATTTTATTTTATTTAAGGACCCACAGTTTGAAATGCAGTGGACCACAGAACTTCACTTTCATATTTTTTTTTATTCTTTTTTTTTTTCTTTTTTTAATCTCTGGGCTACACAAATTGCACTGCAAAATCCTCTGTGTAAATTTCAACCTTCCACAAATGGAATTTGCACGCTCTGTGAATTACAGACCCCTAAAGCTCTATTATTTGACCCCATGGAACGAGCCCCGGGGATCCTGGGACTCCACATTAATGAACAAGTGGCTTAGAATATACGGTTTAATATCAGGGGTGCAACAGTAAATCAAACTAGTCGACAGAAACCCGTTTACCAGTGACATCATCTTTCTATTCCTAAAACCTTTGTATGCTACTGTATATTATAGGCCAATTATATGAATAAGTGGTAATTTAAGAACAAAACAGAAAATATTTGTTTGTATTTTCTGTTTTTCAAAGGCACACGTGGCGTGGTGATTGTGATCATGTTGATTGGCTATTAGCTATTTTTGTGTTCCACTGTTGTATATGACAAAGTAAGTTATACAGACTGATTTGATCAATCAAAGAAGTACTTGATAGAACAATCGCTAAGAAAGTAATCAATACCTGCAGTCCTAAATTCAACCACATGGTACTAAGAAAATACCTACCTGCAAGAACTGGGAGAAGAAACTAGTCACAGCGACAATACAAAACAGAACACAAATCCCATTAATCTGCTCTCTCTGTTCGTCCAAGTCACGAATGGCAAAAGTCTGCAATTGCAAATATGATTAAAGGAAATTACAATTAGAGATAAAGACATGTGGCAGTGGCACATAACAATGTAGACATGACCATAAAACCCAGACTGTTTATTTGACTCAGAGAGAGTGTACAACTTGACCCATAGCCTCTGCCTCAATGTTCATTGAAATGTAATTAACAAAATGGATACTTACAGGTCCATTGGTAGTGGTACACTGTCAGAGTTAAAAGAACACTCAGGATTTTACAGCGTATGGTGCACATGATCATAATATGAGACTAATAATGCACAAAATACACCCACTAGTACACAAATACTATACAGGTGTGTCAAAAAGAGTTATAATTAAAGGTACAAAGAGGAACGGGACTGCAGTGCAAACATTCAATCACTGTCAAGAAGAGTGTCTATTCCAAATTAATTGAAAAATCCCAGCAATGTGTGAACTGAGAGTGTGTGTGTGACTGTGTGTGTGTCTGCATGCGTGCATGCGTGTGTGCGTGCGTGCATGTGTGCATGTGTGTGTCCTTGCGTGCGGTGTGTGTTGCAGTGATCAATGAGTGAGTTTGTGACGGCTGCTCAAGTAGACACAGTAGACACATAAGGGACCCTCGCGGCCAGTCATAGTCTCATTGGCACAGAAAAAAAAAATACATGATAAATTACCATAAATTACAATGAGGCAACAAAATGCAGTGTCTCTCACCCCAATAATCTGGCTGAACAGGATGGCATAGATGGGGTTGACAGAGCCGTTGACCCCAGCTCCCAGAGAGCCCAGCAACATGTAGGGCCACTCTGGCTGATTGTACTTCAGGATCCGGCTCACTGCGGCCACTTGTACATCACCTTCCTCTGGATCAGCCTTACATTCCTGTTGAAAACAGCTTTCACTATTAATTAACCATGAGGCCGATTCTAACAGTTCTCTGAAAAACCTATGTTGCTATACAAGGACCCCCAAAATCATATATATTTTGTCTCAAAATATTTTGTTCCAGAGACCACCAAAAGCAGGGGTTTTCAACAGGTGGTCCATGGACCACTGGTGGTCCGTGAAGGTGTTGCATGTGACCTTGAACATGCATTTAGTAATGTAGCAAAGTGACGATTTGGTATTCTTCCACAGACTTTTGTAAACTGTTCCGTGGAAGCGCGTCAGTGTTGTCAGTTACTGGGAAGTCTGATCGAGGTTAAGAAATTCCACAGAAAAGGGAGTTAGATTCTCAAGAAAGCTTGCCTGATTGAGTCATCATTCTTAGGAAATGTGCCCATAATAAAACAAGTATAATCATGGCATCATGTGTCTACTCTATATCAGTTAATCTGAGTTTAATGGAAGGTTGGATAAAGTAAGAGAATGGAATAAGGGTAAGTTTAACTGTGGTGGTCCCCAGCTAGGTTGATTATTAGTCAGGGTCGTGGTCCCCAGGTTGATTCTAAGTCAGGGTGGTGGTCCCTGGTTCACTTGATACACTTAATGCAGATTGAATATGTAGGCCATCACAGCCAAGATGGCCACCAGTAGGTGTGACAGCCTACTGTGACATCATCCTTGCATGCCCTATTAGTTGAAAACCCTGACCAGAAGGAAAGATTTCACCATTTCCCCCAAAATATCACTTTGTGCCAGGCTAAGAACTTGTTACAATAATGGTTGCAGTGATGCTGAATTAACTATGCTGTATTAACCCCCACCCCTGAGAACCAATGTCAGTCAGGACAACTCGTGAATGGATGGAGTATATACTAAAGGCTGGTGGAGACAATCGG
>OOFJ01135542.1:0-12500 GCA_900323375.1 Benthosema glaciale | reverse complement strand
GTGAAATTGTAGGGTATAAGTGCTCTTTGAAGCCCTCCCTCCACCCAGAACTGAACTACATCCTTCAGTATTCCCATTCACTGGCTCAAGTTATCTCGCTCTATTGCATTAACTGCAGCCTCATTAGCCGTCACGCTACCTTAACAGCCAGCTACTCAGTTACATGAGCTGTATTGACCATGTTCACACAGCAGCCATTCTTCCTCTTACTTGACCATCCCCAATAGCATTTCAAATCAGGAGAGGGGGTTGCAAATAATCAATCCTAATCACTCCTGCTTGTCATTTAAAACCATCTATGTCCTGAATAACCTTCAGGAATTTGAAGAGGTTCATTTGCGTTGTTGGCAACTCTGCATTTTTATCATTTCCAATGGTTAACTTTGTTCCTATGATCATGAGTCATTTTCTACACAACAGTTGGCCTGTAGGTCTATCTATAGACTGTAGGTAGCCTACATATGTAACATCATAATTCAACTGAGTATAAAACCTACTACTTATGCCTTCATGAATGAGGAAATAGCAGCTCTACAATCTCACAAAGCACTGCAATGCGAACTGTTGTGATCTTGTAGATCAACAGCGAGGGGACCAAGTATAGGGGGAAACAAACAAACAAGGCAGCCATTCCTAGTTCTTACATTTCCATACATGAAGTTGGACCTAGAACATGTTATCGCATTGCAATGTCAGGGGGTCAAAACATGACATGGATGCTTGTATGTGGTAATGTAATGTGTAAAGTGATGGTTTTCCTGTTGTCATCATGCATTAGTTTTGAATTCAGATGACACTAGTATATGGACTTTGGAAGCACGCACACGCACGCACGCACGCACGCACGCACGCACACAGGCTGCTGAGTGTTGCTTACCTTTCTGTAGACCAGCATGTTAGGTGACTCATCTACCACCCCATTACTGCCGCTGCTGCTGGTGGTCTGGGCCATGATCGACCGTTAGGACCAGACAACCACACTCCTACAACAGAGAGGGAGAGAGAGAGACATTATAACTGCTGCCTTTGGTGGTTGTGAGCTTGTACATCTGCCATTTACGGCATGCAACACCTGTGTAGAACTACTGTAAGTATAACTGAGGCATAATTCACGGGTGGCTCAGGAGGTAGAGCAGATCGTCCAATGATCCGTGGGTCGGCAGTGTCCTTGTGCAAGACACTGAACCCCAGTTTTCTCCCGATGTGCTGGCTGATGCCTCAATCGGTGTGTGAATGGGTGAACGTAATGCACTATGTAAAGCGCCTTGGATAAAGGCGCTATATAAATGCACCATACTCCTACAAAATACACACACACAGGAGAGCGCAGAATTGCTGGATGTGGCACTGTTGGGAGCACTGTAGTTAGTTAGATAATGATTGGAGAGGAAGTACTAAATAGTGAGGACAGCTATTGACTTTGTAACTGTCTTTAATTGATTGATTGATTGATTGATTGATTGATTGATTGATTGATTGATTGATTGATTGATTGATTGATTGATTGATTGAATACTTTATTAACAGTTAGCATGGACAGGCACAGGTAAGGTAGGCCTACAGTACAATACAAGATTTGCTAAAGGGATGAAACCAAGAAAGTCTTTCGGCTTGTTTCCATTAGTGTCCTCATGTACTCAATTCGTCTATTAAGGGCAACAAAAGAAACTCTCAAGTATGCTGATGGTTAAGGTTGGATTACTAAATTAAATGCTTTGTGGTTTATGTTGTAGGGTAGGCTCACTACTAGGCTGATGACGCGGTCCGAATACAGAAACCGGGATATTTGGGTAAAGGAAAAACCACAGTAAAAGAAAGTAAGAAATACAACACGAGTCTACGTTCTGTTGTTCCAAAAACCATCGATAACCTCTAAAGGTGGAACAATACGTCCCTGCAAGCCATGTGGCTACCAGACCACAACCAACCTGTAAATGTCAACCCCAAGCCGACCACCCTTATTGTCATTTTGTCACACATCCCTTCTGTCCATTCCAGGTAGCCTCTTAACTGCTGCATGTTGTCTCTGTAGAAGGGCAACAGTGTGCACAGCGTTGTGGTAAGTCTCGTTCAGAACCGTGGATAGCTCCTCCGACCACGCTGGTTAATTATATCAATTCAGTTTTGATATTTCGTGCATTTCGTGGCATTCATATTTCACCACTTCATAAAGCGTTCAACATTTTTGTTTACGTCGTCAATCAGTCAATCACTGACGCGTTTCATTCGCATGTTTATTCAATCTTACCTTATCCGATGTTGTCCCTCCGCCCAACCAGCGAAGCCTCGATAAAGATATCCCAGGATATCTTTAATGAGACTCTTCTTCTTTAGTTTGTCAGCTGCCGGTCGAAGGAATGGGGTTGTTTGCTCATTGGAGAGGAAACTGAATGTGTGTCAGATGTGATAAAAATCTACCTCAACACACAAACTGTCAGTCTGTCTGCCTGGATCTCGCATCCTCTGGAGTGAAACGGAGGAGCGTGTTACACCCACCTATCGAATATTGTGACCAGAGCCTTCTTGTGACTATAGAGACAGACGAGTGTGTTACACCCACCTATCGAATATTGTGACTCCACTTGACTCCAGTCCAGAGATTTCGCTGCACCGTGCGTGCATACTCGTTCTCAACTATGCCGACCCGGTTTACAATGTGAGGGGGTTATTTCACCTGAGTCGATTTGGGTTGCTGTCTGGCGTGCGTTGTTGTTGTTGTTGCTTCCATTGGGTTGTTAGTCGTCAGGTCACAGTCTGTCACACACGGGGTGAATTTTGTATTTATTTATTTATTTTCTTCATTCCAAAGAGCGACCTCTATAGCCACACAATTCAACTGGGCACCAAAGTATGTGTAGCCGAGTAAAAAGCAAAAGCAAGCAGTGCGCGCGAGTGTGCGTGAGCACCTCGCTCGTACTAGTGCGCGGCAATCTCGGTCACAAACGTGAGCGCGCGCCCGCCCGACCTCGGGGCCAATCACGTGCGGGGAATTAATTCTCATCAGCAGCCAAAGCGCCTTGGTAACGGCACGGTGGAGCGAATGGATGGGTGGAATTGGATGGATGGATGGATGTTTATGTAACATTGAGAAACAAACAAACAAGGCAGCCATTCCTAGTTCTTACATTTCCATACATGAAGTTGGACCTAGAACATGTTATTTATGGCATTGCAATGTCAGTATATTTCAAGAATGTGGGCCTACGCCTATACTGTGTATAAGTAGTAAATGAAATGATGAAACCGGTCAATAAATGTGAGATTACCTAACTATTACCACTTCAACCAAAGGAATCCGATCCCATCAGTCTTTGATGTGATTCAGCTGCAGATGATAGGTCACTGGTCATAGGTAATAGGTAAAACAGGTATATAATATACAGTACATGAAAGGTAGGATACATGAAACTTAAACTGAGGGTGTCGAATTTGAGGGTGCGAGGCCTCGTCCCGGCCTGGTGGGCCGGGACCAATGGGACTCGGACACATTTTTACGTATCCCTTTATGTTTTATAAATTTTCATACATTGTCTCTATAGCTAACACGCCTGGGAACCGCTGTACATATCTACATTATCCACAATAAGAATATACTGTAACTTGTAGCCACCACTGTATAGTATACATTCCGTATATGATGACCAATGACAGTCTGTGATTATTTTGTAGCTGTTAATAAAGTGGTTGGCTGCCCTGCATGCAGCTGGTTGAGTGGGGGCAAACAAACTACAGCAACATCTTTAGATTGTAGATTGAAGATTACACTGAGCTCTTGTTCTGGAAATCCCACATCAAGACAACACTTCCCACACCCACATCTATGATAATATAGTTAAGTTAAGTTGTCTCCCTTTTAGGCTCCTTTCTTTCCTCAACTGTGTAGAGGTGATAAGAGACGTGAGTGAGATAAATTGCTGCGAGCTATAGTGCCAAGTGGAGGTGGGGGGGGTAAGAGGTATTCTATGAGACACACTTGTGCATGTGTTAATTACTGTATGCTTCTGCTTAGAAAGCTACAATCACCAACAAAGCAGACTAACAATAGATTGGCGAGTAGCTGTACATACTACGTACAGTATATTATAGGTTACAGACAGTACAGTAATATTGGGACTGATGAGGGTTAGGTTGTAGAGTAGTCATGTCCAAGTTAGGAATAGGCAAGTAGCAGTGAGGATAATGGTAAAGGATAGGGGTAGGGGCACATGCAGGGTCTGACAACCAATAGAAGTTAACCTTTTATTTCACACAGTATAGGTCCTATAGCATCAGTCCTCACAAATAATAAATGACAGCCAAAGCACATTGTTGCAATTGTCCCAAATATTTTTTAAATAAAACGGGGAAGCTCATGTTTAATGTACGTATGAATTCACTAGTACAAACCAGACATGTTTTTCAAACAAAAATGTAGTGCGTTTATTTTATACAAAGACATAAGACAGGGAGGGAACCATTGATTCATGTACTTTTCCTTTCGGACCTCATGTGTGGTGTTGTTTGAGACGGCACAGTGGGACCATCTGTGAACTCTCCTCCCGGTGCCAACTAATGCTCCGCCCATCTGGCAATGCAGGTAGGTAGCGAGTACCCCCATAGTAGGAAAGCATTTCAACAACAACTTGGCCCAAAGTTTGTTTAAATATATACGGTCATGATCCTACTGTGTGATTTCCTCCAGCTTTCATGGGTGACTGAGTCTGAAATGGCCTCAATTCTCCAGGACGTTGTTCTTGTGTTTATAGTAGTTTGGTTCGTTGGCCTTTACTTTGGTCCCAGCATGTCACTGGGTCTCACCCACTTATCAAACTCCTCCTCTGTCACGTAGCCCAGCTCTATAGCCATAGCCTTCAGCGTGGTGCCCTTCTTATGCGCCGTCTTGGCAATGGTGGCCGCCTTGTCATAACCTGAACAAGACGGAGAGAGATACATTTGATTTGTTTTAATTTAACAAACCTAAGAGCTTGCTTTTGAAGAGACTCATTCCAATAACACAGTGGTGACTGACAGCCCTCTAGTGGTGAAAAAGGGTAATGTGCATTTATTTAATGAACAGTATGTAGTTTACATTACAGGTTCATTTGTTTGCATGTCCATAAAGTGCAGACTGATAGGGACAGTTAATAATAGTTTTGGGTACATACCAATGTGTTCGTTGAGAGCTGTGACCAACATAAGAGACTCATTCATGAGTTTATTTATCCTCTCCACGTTCGCCTCGATGCCAACCACACAGTTGTTAGTAAAGGACATGGAAGCGTCACCAAGCAACTGCGCCGAGTTGAGAACATTTTTAATCTGCAGAGAGAGAGAGAAAGTGCCGTTAGAAGAGAAGTATATGGGCCAAAGCACTGCAAATATCAGCACTAAAAGGCAGCCCTATTATTGACACAGCAGGAATGGGGTTGAGCAGAGTTATTGCGACCGAAGGTTGCAGATTACTATGAAAACGTACAGAACTATGAAAAACCATCAGTCGTTTCGTCGGTCACACCTACATATATGGTTTCCAGTGCATTAAGCCTTAGGACGTCACACCTCGTGACGTCACACCTACAATCCCTGTAATGCCAATATATGGAGATCCCGGATGTCATCAATATTTAGCCCATTTATGGGCTCTCCATATGTGGAGCTGACTATCATCACTTGGATCTACATATATGAAGATCACAACACTGTCCTGCTCAAACCCTAGATAGCCATACATGGTCTGGGCATACTAGATCTGCATATATGGAGCCAGGCAGCAACTCTACATCTGACCTCACCGTCACTCCTGCTTCTCAACTGAGCCGTATTAAGAAGCTCTGTTGTTTCACGCAGGGTGGTGGTAATGAAATGTGGGCATGTCATTTTAGTAAATGCAAAGCAATGACAAATAATTCAAATAATAATTTTCCATCTTCTCTACACTCAGTGGTTCTCAACGTTTTATGGAAAATGTTGAAAATCTCGAAAGCACACCAGTCTCAGAAATGCCTTTTAACATGATTTAATGCATCTGAAGTTACATAAAACCGTTTGCTGCAAGGCCTCAGTAACAAGAGAAGAATCGAGACAATGCAAAAACAAACATTGCTCAAAGCACTGCAGCGATGAGACAATCACATTATTCATTCAATGCAGGGAGCAAAGTAAAATATTGACACAGTAAGCACAGTCTGAAATATTCAGTACTGTGTTCTGCATGCGTACAGAGTGACACCGTCCTAGGAGAGTAAAAGCTATATTTTTTTCCTCCAGCATACTTAAAAATAATTAATATTTTTTTCGGCTCACCTGACCTAAGGACGTTCTCTGTAGACTAAATTGGTTTATACTCGCTGCATAAATTCCCGTCCAGCTTGACTTTCTGACCAATCACACATGATGACTGCCATTGGTGTCATCTGCAGTGATTTTGGCTAATCTGAAAATCTTAGAAGTCCAAGTAGTGCTAAAGAAAGCTTGTTTTTCTCCACAAATCATACCATTTTGTTCAACCTCGTACCAAGTATACTGCCCACTTGTATGAGTGAGTAGGCAAAGTTTGAAACCCAATGTAATATAATTATACATGTGGCTGTTAATTTAGTCCTTTGTCCCCACTCCTTGGTCTACCATTCTATAACCAGCAGTGAGCAGCCATTCTACAGCGCTCAGGGAGCAATTAGGAATTAAGAGTCTTGCCCAGGGACACACAGGAATTGAAGAAGCAGGAATCCAATTTGGTACAACCAGGGCCTCTGGCTGCCCAGGACAGGCAGGCTCACTAACTACTCAGCTATGGCTGACTGCCCCCGTTTGACGTAACGATCAAAAATTATATAATTCAGTATTCTAAAACCCAGACACACACACTGAACACATTCACACACTCACAATCATGGGCTTAAACACGTTCAGCTCAAAGTGTCCGTTGGCGCCTCCAATAGTGACCGCCACGTGGTTCCCCATTACTTGAGCTGCAACCATCGTCATCGCCTCACATTGGGTGGGGTTCACCTTACCTATACAATACATAAACATACACTGATTTAATGTAGCTATAAAGATGCACATACTGCTGCAGTTGTAAAGGTGTAACTGCAAAACCAATCAATTTGGCATAAAAAAATATTTCTTTTACAAAAAGATTTACAAAATAAATGCATAAATTAAAATGTAATTGAAATGTTCAAAAGCTCACAATGTGCTGCATTCACTACGCATTGTGAGCAGCTTGTAGATCAGCCATGTCCACTATCCATCGTACAAAGAAGTATGTGTGTCTCAAGTTGTTAAACTGTTCAGTGTGTACGCGTGTGTATACGTGTGCATGCGGCAAAGTTCAAAGGGTGAAGAAAGAAAAGGCCAGACCTAAAATAAAAGGTTGAAACCTGAAGCTGTTGCTATGGACGATGGCTTTCAGCTGGACAGACAAATAGACCGATAGAAGGATAGGCAGGGAGTTGTAATTTACTTTGTGTGTGCAAAAATACCCTTATTTATTTATAGACAGTGCCTCATAAGCTAAGTTCTGTGTCACTGAAATGTATTAATTTAGGACTTGAATAGAAATGTTATTGCAATTAGATTTTGTAATCACCCAAACTTTGCTTACTGGCTTGAATTATGTCTACTTGGAAAAGAGCAGATCTACAAGCATCAAAATGCATTGCATGACATGCACTGTGAGACTGTAGATCTGCTATTTTCAGCATGCAACATCACATGGGTGCGTGACAGTGTATACATTCTCTGGCAGTGGCTTTCATCCGCTGACCTGGCATAATGCTGCTTCCAGGCTCATTCTCAGGCAGTATTAGCTCTCCCAGACCCGATCGGGGTCCCGACCCCAGGAAGCGGATATCGTTGGCGATTTTCATCATGCTCACAGCCACGGTGTTCAGGGCTCCACTGAGCTCCACCAGCGCGTCGTGAGCCGCCAGGGCCTCAAATTTGTTTGGCGCCGTCACGAATGGCAGACCTATTGAAAACATTGCATCAATGTTGCATATTTGTACTTCTTGTTGTGACTCTGCTCCTGTGATGTTCCAGAATTAATCTGTTTGGTGTGCGTGCGTGCGTGTATCTTGGCTCACCTGTGAGTGAAGAAACGGTATCAGCTACTTTCTCCGCAAAGCCAATACGCGTGTTCAGTCCGGTGCCAACGGCAGTGCCACCCGCTGCCAGCTCGTACACCCTTGGCATGGCTGACTTTATCCTCAGTATGCTGTACTTAACCTGTTGGACATATCCTCCAAACTCCTACAACCCAGACAGGCACACAAACACAGATTGAATGATGAATCAACGTGCCAAAAAACAAACAAACACAGGTTTGATGTGTTTATCCCCAGCAGCAGTTAATCTCCCCATCAATACTCAATTGCCTCTTATTGTAGACAACTACTTGGCTGCTACCACATCAACCACATCCTGACCCAAGTCCCAACCCAAAAGTAACAGAAATGCCTTTATTACTGTACCTGTCCGAGGGAGAGGGGCACAGCATCCTGCGTGTGTGTGCGGCCGATTTTAATTATATCTTTGAACTCCTCTGCTTTGGCTGCCAGTGCGTCGTGGAGAGTCTGCAGGCCTGGCAGCAACACGTGGTGCACCTCGGTGGCCGCAGCGATGTGCATGGCAGTGGGGAAGGTGTCGTTTGAGCTCTGGAAGGGAAATACACACACACACACACACACAAGCGAACTTTCTTTAGCGTTCCATAGCCGACAGATCTTGGGAGAGACAGAATTAAATAAAGGCAAAACTGAATTTAAATGCCGGATCTCTGGAAAGCCATAATTTAATAAAGACTTAACTGAATTTACAATGCCGTCACAGCATCTCACCCACATCTCCCAGAATGTGGGTGGGTACTGTATGAATCTAGTCTCAAATAGACTACCAATACGTCTGGTTGACATCTAAATTCAATGTAACAGCTAAAACTGGGTGGAAACAGTTCTGAGATTTAATGACTAACTGCATTTCAGAATCGATTCAAGGACAGGCCTTCATATTAGGACGGTTATACAATCATTTTCCAAAGGTGTAGGTTTTTTTAAGGCTGTTGTCGCAGCTATTTAGTCACTACATTGAATTTAGATGTCACCAGCTCTCCGATCGTCTACTGTAGCTACGCAAAGCTACATACGTACAGTATGAATCTAACAGAATCATAATGACAGACACTGCATTACCTGGCTCTTGTTTACATGATCGTTGGGGTGAACAGGGTCCTTGCTTCCAAGCTTTCCCCCCATTATCTCGATGGCCCTGTTGCTGATAACCTCGTTAACATTCATATTGCTCTGGGTCCCGGAGCCAGTTTGCCACACCACCAGAGGGAAATGGTCGTCCAGCTTCCCAGCTGCTACCTAAAATAATAATTGACATGTCAAATAGTGGTTCCTACTCCCATCTGTATGTTTGCTCCTGTGTCAGTATAAGAGTGAGTGAGCGAGTGAGCGAGCGAGTTGTACTTGACCTCGTCAGCGGCCTGGATGATGGCGTCAGCGATTTTGGGGTCAAGGCCGTAGTCCTTATTGACCTCAGCAGCCGCTCTTTTGAGGACACCAAAGGCCTTGATGACCTGGATCTGAGAGAGAGAGTAAAAGAAGGGATAATTTAAATGTACATGGGTACAGGCAGTCAGTCAGTCAGTAATGTATTCAATGAATAGGTCTTTGTGTGAGACTTACTGGCATCCTCTCAGATGGACCGCCTATCTTAAAGTTCATAGTCGAACGGACAGTTTGGGCCCCATAGTACTTGTCGACAGGAACTTTCAGCTCCCCAAACGTGTCCCGTTCAATCCTGAACTCTGAACTGGCCTGTAGAGGAACACAAATGTACACAAACAAACAGTAAGCTAACCTAACAATGCACAAGCTGAATTGAAGTGGTTTATCAGTCAGGGCAAATAAACAGAGCTCTGGCAGAGCTGGGGTGTCTTCCCAAACTAGGAGTTGTTGAAGTTCACGGCAATAGCATGGGGATTCAATCTGATCAAACACCAGACCAGGGGCGTAACAAATAGTAATACTATCTGACTAGTATTATCCAACAGTTAGCAGTATTGACAGACAACTGACTTTGACCTCTGGTTGCTAACGTTAGCAAATGAGATGGTGGCTGGCTGACAAGCTAATAAGCACATATGAAACCTAGAGCTATTGGAAGTGCAGTTGCTTACTTTTAGAGTGAATCAACTACAAACGTGAACGTGCGTGAGTCGTGACATTACCCAACACGCGGACGAGCACACTTTACATAACCAGTTAGGTTGCTATAGGCTGCTAGCAGACTATTATTCATTCATTTTTACCTAGACTGGCTAAAGCTACAGCTAAGAAGGTCACACGGGCTAGCAAACAGCTCATTGTAACATGTTTTAAAAAGGGATCAAACATACCATTCTGGAGGGTGTTGTGAGTGCAGGGCTGTGCTTCGTGTTGGCGAGGTGCTTTTGCAGAGCCAGCACTCTGCAATTAAATCTGTGGACGCTGCGCAGAGAGCGATACATGGCGGACACTGCTGTCAGATCCAAAGGGCGGAACTAATGTGTGAGCCAACCAAATGTCCGTTTTAGGGGGCGGAAACATATTGGTGCAACAGTGGGGGGAGATAATTGAAAGCAGCACCGATCGACAGCTGATGCTTTCTCTTCTTTTATTCCTTCTCTATGTTTCTCCTCAGAGTAATTATTACACTGAGTGTTTCTCTCATATGCTCTGAGTAGAACAGACTAGTAGCAACAAGAAGTCTGTTTATATCACTGTCAGATTTATCAGTTATTATCAGCAGAGAAGTTACAGTACATATGAAAAGAACAAGAAGAGCCTTCTCTGTGTAGCTTCCTTCTGAATGATTTCACACAAATCTATTCAATTTGTTGAATTTTGGTGAATTTGTATGTGGAATTATGCTCAATAGCAGCATGCTCAAGAGTAGCAGCATGAGCATAATTCCACATACAAATTCAACAAAATTCAACAAATGTATATTTTACCAAACTAGGTGTTGTAGTATGACCAGGGGAGCCCCCTCGTGATGATGGGGATTTCCATGCTGCTATGCTTCATAGGAGGTAAGCTATTGTATTGAGCATAATTCCACATAAAAAAAAACACCAAAAGTTGAGATTTTACCAAACTAGGTGTAAACTGTAGTATGACCAGGGGGAGCCCCCTAGTGGTGATGGGGATTTTCATGCTGCTACACTTCATAGGAGGTAAGCTATTGAGCATAATTCCACATAGAAATTCAACAAAATTCAACAAATTGAATTTTTACCAATATAGGTGTTGTAGTATGACATGGGGGAGCCCCCTAGTGGTGATGGGGATTTTCATGCTGCTACGCTTCATAGGAGGTAAGCTATTGAGCATAATTCCACATAGAAATTCAACAAAATGCAACAAATTTACATTTTACCAAAATAAGTGTTGTAGTATTACCAGGGGGAGCCCCCTAGTGGTGATGGGGATCTTCATGCTGCTGTACTTCATAGGGTACATAAAATGCTATCTAAGTTACAACAGCAAGTGCTAAGGGCCAAGATGGAGTCTGAATAGGTGGGTTTTCAGACTACGGCGGAAGGTTGGGAGTGAGTCTGCAGTTCTGGTTGTAATGGGAAGTGCATTCCACAGTTTTGGAGCCAGAAGGGAGAAGAGTTTGGGACGTGTGGAGGGTTGTCCAGGGTGTTTTAGAGAAGGGAGAAGAGTTTGGGACACGTAGAGCGTTGTTCAGGGTGTTTTAGAGAAGGTAGCCTACTTCCAGCAAATACTGGACAATTTACCAGGTGAGTTGTCTTCACCTTCTGAAATGGCAGGGCGAGTTGTCTCTACTTTCCTCGAGAAAACTCACACATCGATGGGTGAGTTGTCTTGGGGCAAATACAACATAAACAAATAATAATATAATAATAATAATAATAACAATAATGGGTGAGTTGTCCTCAAAAGAGAAGACAAATCACCCAGAAAGTGCAGACGACTCACCTGGTGTTTTACATATGTCGGCCTCCTGGTGGCGCTATAACAGGCCAATGTAAAAACTTTGGGGCAGAGGTTCAACTGTGGCCCATTCAGGGATTGTGTGTAGAGTTTGGCTGTGATCAAGCCAGCGGTGCCAGAGATTAGCTGTTAACAGACGGACGGACACACGAATGGAGTGCAAAACATATACTCTAGTCTCTCCTCATGCCTTTGGCCTGGTGGAGACAATTAGGCCAATTCTAAAGCGTTGCTGTTACCAAAATATGGGTTAGTGCCACACACCACCATCCACCATGAGTGCTGGTGTAGGCTAATTAAGTCCCGAAACAGGCCAGATAACTGATGATTGGTTAAGCTGGTTTCTCTTAAATGTAGTGACATACAGGCATCAGTCTTGTCCACATGGTACAATTTCTACACTCACACCTAAACTAACATTCAGCATAAAATGCTCGATCATTGCAGCTATACTATAAGAGGTCTTTGAGCTTTATTAAAAGGGCCTTAATTTGAACGTTTTAAGGTTTTAAT
>OOFJ01135518.1:0-11593 GCA_900323375.1 Benthosema glaciale | reverse complement strand
GGGGTAAATAAAGAGCCCTTATGAACATCAATTGGAACGTGCGTTGTGTAACTGCTCATAAACAATCTTGATGCAGAATAGACAACGTTCCAATTGATGTTCATAAGGGCTCTTTATTTACCCCACTGTGAAAAACTGTCAATGAAACCACACAAACAAAACACCTTTGAACACAATGTTTTATAAACACCATGGATCTATATTAAATGTTCTTTTTGACAGTCACGCTGTCTTCCTTTTAAATGTCCATATTAATGAAATCCACATGTCACACAAACAAATAAACGATGCAATGCAATATAACTGTACAAACGAAATAACAGGTAACACAATGACATGATGGTAACCAGGGCAACGAATGGTGTCTGTTTCCTGTTTCTGCACAGGGAGGGCGAGTGCAGGTCGAAACTGTTTTTTATACCCAGCACCCTAATCAAGGGAACTTTATTCAGCTGGAGTGGCACTTACTGACGAGGAAACTTCCCAAGAGCACTTCAAGTCAAGGGAGCGGTTTCGGATAGGGGGTGACTTACTGCTGAACTATATAATTTAAGACTTGTAAATTGGAGCCATTGCACCACCTAGTGGTGGATAAGACTACTCAGGAGCACACTGACAACATGATGCTGACAAGGTGTTTCCCAGGTTTAAATAACCCATTATACCCCAGTGGACCAAGGTACGGTAAGGTAAGGTATAGGTAGCGCCTTTCAAGACAGTTGCCACAAGGTGCTGTACAAAAAAGTAATAAAACAAGAACATCACACTCACAGAAACCAACAATGAAAAAAAAAACAGAGCATCAAAACAGAACATAAAAATAGGTAAAAGAACCAGAACAGTCAACAGTACCAAGAACCAAGAACATGGCCCACTGGGGTAGGGTTGTTTCTTCCTAAATTGTGAAACACTTTGTACATTGGTTTTGAAATGTGCTGACTGAGGCCACATACAGTAGCCTTAATGCCCCAGCTGACTGTTCTACCTTCTCCTCTGACCTGGCCTGTCACACACATTTTGCACCCAACTTCGGAACAGATTAACATGGCATCAGAACATGCTTTATTATGGGACCAGGTCCAGGAATAACTGTTTAGTTGTGAATTCCAGAGGCTACTGACACTGAAGTGCCTGTACGTGTAACTAATGAATCATGAATGAATCATTCTGATTTATAGACAAACAAACTGACAACTTGATTGAGGTCTGCACTCTACTGAGCAAATATTGTAGTAAACGGGCAAACCAAAGTGAATCAGTTGCAAATATGTCATTTTCATATAGCGACATGATTGTATAAAAGTGAGTGATTTGATCTGACCACCATGATGGAGGTCAGATCAATGCTGGCTCCATGTTTTGTAGCACTGGTAAATAAAATGCAATTGACAGCAGATGTCCCTTCTTGCATGAAATGCAGCCGTGGTCTCTGGTGTGTTCATGCCCCCTAGTGTCAAACAGGCTATGTTTCCAGCCTGTAGCTGATCTGGCAACTCCTACTGAGCATTGAACAGAGCTAGGTAACCTACACATGCACCTGGTACCGTGTTACACATACTGTCATCTTTGTGTTCACTAATGCGGGGGTCTGCTGATGAACTGTTCCCCCGCAGGATCCTGGTTGGAGTTATGGTGTTGTCTCCACCATTGTATTCAACTGACTCCCCATCACCTGGATTCTTCCCCTCAGCAGAATGCAGAAAGTTCTAGGTATATAGGGCTTCGTAGAGAAGACTGCATCAGCCACAACCACATAAGGCACAGGTCCCAACCATGTTGCAGAAGGTAGCCGATGAGTGAGGGAGGGACATTAAGGTGACCTGCCCGGAGAGCTTTGCCTCTGTTGCTGTTTCTGCCAAAAAAAACGAACAGAAATCACTGAAGTCAGCATCCACCATAGCAAGCAAAACTACATACATAGAAGGTGCACGGCACTTGTAATTGTGTAATTGTCATCCAGAGTTGTCTGTGTACAAACATTAAGCAGCATCCTTTGTTATGAGTTGCCCATGATATCTTAGTAAGTCTGTTTACTTGAACCTGGGATACAGTGTACTTGTATTGTCTACTGTGCACTTGCTAGACTAGGAGAGACTCCTTTATCGTCTCTTCTTCCATTGCCCTGTGACTTTTGCACATAACTTCATGCACACAACCCCATATTGTGTGTGACTGTGTCTTGTTTTAAGGGTGGCGAGCCGCAACCAAGAGGCGCATGCATAGTCAAAGAAACCTTGTAAAAGGGCTCCTATTAGGGTCTTCATTTATGGGCAGACAATTGGCAACAACTAGAGATTACTAGCAAGTTAGAAAAACGAGGCAAGCTAATACTTTATTTTAACAGTTTGCAAAAAAAAGAGAACAGGAAAGTACAGTTAAATACAAGGTCTGTTAGACGCTAGAGGATTTTAACCCAAAATAAGCCTATGGCTTGTTTCCATTGTACTCAGGGTTTGGAGGCTATACACTTCCAAACCCTCAGTGTCAAATTGAAATAGGCACTTTACACACATTACACACATTACACACAGAGTTAAATTAAGATGCAGGATTGTGCCGCACAGAGGTGTATATAGATTTAAAGGACTTAATTCATTGCTCCCTATTGCAGGCTTGTGTGCATAGCTAGAAGCATACGTACTGTAGGCTAGCTAATACAGCTGTGTGGTAATATACCAGGGCCAGATCTACCATATGGGCACTTTGGGCACATGCACACTGCACAGGGGCCCTTTTTTGCGCTCCTCCAGAAAGTTTCTCCACTAATCAGAATGAAATAAATGTTGTCTACAAGAAATAGTGTTGCTGAGAATAGAGCTGAAAAGTGCAATTTTGTGTAAAGCAGGAACAATACGTTAGATTAGCTGTTCAAGGCGGGTGGGCCCACTGGGCTGTGTTATTTTCAGCCTCATAGTGGCGCCACAACTGACCGATTAGTGTTTTTACCTATAACCTACGATCTGGGTAAAACCTTGTATGCACACTCCCTAGAGGCCAAGGAAAAATCTTTGCCAGAAATGTCTGCTCTTTATAGCGCCACCAGGCACGATATTACTCCTTCACATTTTATCCAAATTAAAGGCAGATTGCTACACATGGTCTCCATATGTGATGTTTACATTACTCCTAAACATTTTGCCAAAAATCACACACTATCCTGGTGGAGACCTGTGCCCACAAGGGCACTTTCTCTAGTTTGTTTTCATTCTGCATGCATAGCGTCAGATGAAAAAGAAAGAAATACACTGGCTCTGGCTCTGTCTCACCCATTTGCTTACTATGTGGGTCAAATAAAAATAATGTGCTTACTGCCTGACTGTCACTCTGGGACAGGGTAGGTTAAGGCATTGAACCCCTACCATGAAATGTTCTATGAAATATGCAGGGTCTGGCTGTAAATAAGCATCTCGAGCTTAGTCCATTCACCCTGGGTAAACAAGAACTTTGCTTTACTTTGCTTTGCTTTGCTTTGCTTTGCCCGGGAATAGGCCAATATAACCACATAAAACTGCCCCAAAAGATTTGCACATGCATGTGTAGAGCGGCCCTTACAACTTAATCCGGCCCTGTAACATTTTTTTTGTGGGATAACACATTACTAATAGACAATAAATTAAACAAACAAAATCCATGTTATAAATAACCTTTTCTTTTCCTCCCTGGAAATAAAAGTCTGGGTTTCCGAGGCTATAAATAACCATGTTCATAACCGAATTTGATTGACTTATTTTGATTCCAAAAAGTGTTGTTTTTGTAGTTTTGCTGATATGTAGTTTGAGAACCTCTTATAATAGGCTTACTACATAAATGGTACACGTACATCAGTGGTTCCCCAAAGTGGGGTAATTAGTGTCAATTTGGGGGTCCTTGACATGAAAATGTTTGGGAATCACTTGACGTACATAACATAGCCTAATATTTTACATTTTTAATAAACGTATTCCCATCCTCCTTCCTGGCTGGCTGGCTGGCTGGAGCAAGCAGAAACGGGATCGACCGAGCGACTGTGTTGTGCTTCGAACTAAAGCCCGTGGGGGGAACACAACTAACAGCATTCCGCCACTAGAGTTCCATCAGAGCTGAGTGCTACGTGTGCTTCTGGCTCGGCTCAGTGTTTACCTCCCAACCAGAGACTAGAGCCTGACTGAGCCAGCTGGACACACACCAACAAGCACATTTATCCATCCACACTGTCCAAAAAAAAACCTAACCCCGGAAATACAAATGTAAGGCGCCTCGCTCCCATCGCACTCAGTCCTGCGCGGATATTATTTTACATGTTCTACAGCAAGTGTTTTTTTTTTAAAGCAACACTGTAGAAGAGGAGAGGTAAGTTCTGGGATTTTTTTTATTTAATGAGCGAACACATAAACGCATTGTCTCAATGACAACATTACAGCGACGGCTGCTGTTGGCTTTTCCTCTCTCTCTCTCCCATGATGGAGGACTGTGAACATGGCGCCCTCCAAAACAAACGATTAGCTATAGCGAGTTAGCTGGCTGAACGGAACGTGTCGCCACTCGCCAATAAATGCGTTTCTAAAGCACTCTAAACGCATAGTGCTGGTCGTTTAATGTAACACGACACGACGACAACTAAACACGCATTATAATTTATTTTTTTAAATAGAAATTAACGGCTGTCTGTCCGTCGGTCGGTTGTTTGTTGTCACCACTCACTCGGTCGTCTTAACATTAGCTACTGAAGCTAAAAAAGCTAAATAATTACACTGTTATTACGAGCCCTCCGCTTGACAAAACTGACGTATAAAAAACGTCTTTATAGTTGAAAAATAAGTCAATTGTGTGTCGCACGACTCACATTAAGAACTATTAAGCCATGATTGATTGATTAGCCACCTCAACTCGCATCTGTTTTTGTTCTTTTTTTGTGGAATTATTTCCATTTAGCAGTTGGATTAGGTTATATGATGATATATAAAGGCAAGCACACTTAACGTGTGATGTGTTGTAGTTCACTGTGGTCCTTTAATAAAAAAAATATATACTTCTGTTACGTCGCCAGTTATTATAGCCAGCCCTGGCTGCTAGGATAAGCTAACTGCTTTGCCCCGTGGCCTTGTTCGGTCTCCTCTTTGTTGGGGAAATCTACGAGTGGTGTTCAAGTGACATCCATGTATCTTAATTTGCAGCACATACACAGATTTACAGCTCAGAGACGTGCCGTGTTGACTAATCCAGTCAGTGTGATTTGGTTATCATTATCAACTGTCAGTGTCCAATGCTGGCTGACACAAAGTCGTTATTGGCTGTGACATCCATCCACAGAAACTATCCCAAAACACGTGTCACTTTTGGGGGCATTTAAACAAGGCTGAGCTCTATATTTTGTGATGGAAGAAGTTGGTATCATACATTTAGAAGTGTGCACTCAGTGCACAATATTATTGTTTATTTATTTGCATGATCAATAACAAAACAACATCCCTTGTATTGTTGGCAGCCTTTTTTTAACCCCTTGAACCGCAGCATCACATTCTAGACAAGAGGAACATTAACCAAAAATAGCTGATCTACAAGATCACAATGGCACATGCCAATGCTGCATGCTAGTAGATTGGCTATTTTTGACAAAGAGATTAGGTGGAGTGTAGAGGGGAAAACGCCATCCATGTACAGAGCCAAAGCAGTAGAGCTATGGACCAGAGCTCTAATTGGCCCCAGCACTGCACACCAAAATAGTTTACTTTGTTTTGAGGATGTTTGTGAGGTCCAGGATCCATTTGTCACAGCATCATTGTACACGTGCAGTTCCCAGAGAGATAAGAGGTGCGGGTCTACTCTGCAGCTGTGTTTTGTCTTTGCCCTGAGCATGGCAACCTCAGCAGTCGATGCAGGAGGGACTTGCCATCCACTCCACTGTCTGTGACCGTCCGTGGCACAGGTGGTCCTAATTTGCACCTTGTGGCTGTCATAGCGGAGGGGTGTCTCATTGCTCACTGTCACCTATCTGCTCTATTCTCTCCTCCTGTTTCACTCTCTCCAGAAGAGGTGGGAGGCCTGTCTGAATCCTGTAGGCTGCCTGATTTACTGTCCATTCCCCTTTCAACATGAATTATTGTCTGCTGTGGTTCTTCATAGGCAAGGGTGTTGGTTTTAGCTGTAGTGTGGCAGGAGCTCAGCTTAATATGTCATTTTGACAGAAGAGATTGTGACGATTAGCCGCAATTTGCAACTCTAGATTTTTTAATAATCGGAGGAATCTAGAGTTGCAATACCCTCCAATGACTTCCTACTCATCCAATTTACATTTGCGATCTGATGGTATTAAACAACGTTAAACTCACCAACATTTCAGCTCTAGGCCAAGCTTGAATTATCCTCTTTCGAACTGCAAAGCGTTTGTTTCATAAAAATCCACCATAGACATGTTATGAGCTACTTTCTGTCAAGAAAGTCTCTTCAGGTGATATCATTTGTAAATGCTGGAGTTTGGAAGCACTCGTTTTTATAAACAGGTTGCGCTGCTGCCTCCTACATTATGTGCAAATGTGAAACAGGTGGTACGAAGGGCCGTTCAGTGACTTGCGACGAGTGCTTCCAAACTTGTTGTGGAATAAACTAATTTGCTTTCCAAGAACACAGAGCTTCAGCAGGCATGCAAATCATGAACTGCTGTATTTCTAGCCTACAACATGCATTCTGTGACTGGCTGCATGTTCTGTTTGAGTTGTGTATATAGTATAGGTAATGCAGATTCACCCAAGTCCCAACAATCAACATGTGTTGATTAAGCATGCAGTAGGTCAAATTTAAATCTCCACTGCCACTCAAAAAAGTAAAAAAACAAAACAGAAAAAACTACTTTCTCACCCTTCATTTATTAGAGCCCCTGCTTTCACAGAAAGCTCTGAAGCCAAGCATCGTCCTATCGTGCTACTATGATGGTTTGTTTTTGTCCGCAACTTGTGAAAATGACACATTGCGTTTCACAAAGGCTTAGGAGGAGAACGCATGAAATTGGATTTAAATTTTTGAAGAGGTTTCAAAGGATACTAAGCCCAGGCACCCCGCTGCATGCAGGCTCAGGCAAACTAGCCATATTCCTTTTGAAGATCTTTAAGTTTTGTTTAATTTCTAATTCAATGTGATATCTAAGGCTCCAGTCATAATTGGCAACCTTTTGTTTTTATGTCAAAATGACAAATGGTATTAGACATAAGATTAGACATTGTCCCGGCAATGACATCACTGTAGTAAAAGTATTTGAAAAAAAAAAATGGCTTAAGCTTAATATTTAATCATTATTCCTGTCATGTTCGTGTTCTCTTGTGTATTGTGATGTTCTATCTTGTCTGCTCTCGTTAAATCTACTCTATAACAATAAAGTAACATCTCCAATGTAACTAACTTTATTGGCACAACCAACCTTCAGATATAAATGAGTGGCCTGGGTGAAGTTCTTTAAGAGTTTAATTTTAAATAAGAGTTCCTCGGTCCGGGCAAATTAAAGACATCAAATTCCAACAGCCTAAAATGTGTAGGAGTTCAGTGTACTGTAGTGTATGTACATATCTCACATACGTGCACGCGCATACAAGAACAGCCTTGTGGCCTGGCTTGCGGAAAGCTCCCCTTTAGTCTTTTCATTTGGCATGATAATATTGCTGTATCGCCTGCCTGGCGTTAGCAGCAGGAACAGATTTTGGCTGAGGTGTGCCTTTGATGATCCGTTTTGCCGTGGCTATACACCACTTGGTGTATATGTCCTGGAGGGAGGGAAGCTCATCTCTGTTCCGCGACCTCTGGAACAGCCTCTCTAGCACTTTGCGGTAGAGAGCGGTGCACTTGGCAGTTCACATACCGTGATACCAGCTCATAGTTAGTTGGTATGGTGAGGATCCGATCCGGGGTCCGGACGCATGCTGAATGTCTTCAGCCTCACCAGTTGGATCCTTGACTCCTTTTCACTCTATGTACATGGTGTGTGTGTGCCGTGGTCCATGAGATGTGTACTGTGTACTACGTAGTTGACTTGGAAGATGGTGTCAGATGCAGAAGATGCTATAGCTATGAAGATGCCTTCCTATCGGTGTCCATATTGCTTTGATGGTTGTCGTCTTTTCATGAAGCAGCAAACCTGCACCAAATGAACAGTTTGTGAAACCCAACAGACTTTATTTTTCCCTATCCCTAATTATTGTCTTCTTTTTTCTTGTTTTTCTTTTTTTACTTTTACACAGACACTGGACTGCACACAAATGGCTTGAACTTAGTTGCACAAAATAGACAAATCAATTCAGACCAAAACAATTGTTCTATCCATTTCAGTAATTTTGATTATGTATTTACTCTTTGTTCAAGACTTGTTTAAGCCAATGTTTTTATTTTGTGCCCTCATTCTTCATCTCTCTTTTTTTCCTTTTTAAATTGACATAATGTCTGAGTGGTTGTGTGTTTCTGCTCGCCCACCAGGTAATATGAATAAGGAAGTCATGTCCCGCGTGGTGAGGAAGAGGCAGGCCGACCCCAAGGTGGTGCAGTATGTCTGGGCAGCCATCGAGGTCATCCGCAACCAGAAACAAATTGCTAACATGGACAGGATCTCAAAGTAAGTGACAACAATCTATATAGATGTTGTTAATAACTTGTTTAATACCATTCTGTGCATAATTTATTTTAGGCATTTAGCTAGGCTTGGCTGCTAAACTTGACAAATTTACTGTTAATGATTAAAACTTTCAGTTGCCTTTCCAATGGCATAATCAAAACGCCATGGTTCCTGGAATGTCTATTGTTGTTTTGAAAAACATAGAAATACAGCATTGTGCGAGTTGCAACACCATCAGAAGCATTTCAACTGCAGTTTCAACACAAGCTCAGATGAGCACTTCAAATTTAATGCTCTTCTAGTGATCCTGAACCTTGTCTGCACTCGCAGGCTCCCACAGTAACATACATGATCAATAGGTGGATTGACATTCATTGTCATTCTGGCTGGGAATCCAGCCAGTCCATATTGCAGTTCCCCTTCCCCTAGTGTAGAAGTGAGGCCCTAATGTAAAAGTGAGGCCTTTATATGGAACACAGCAGGTTCACCCATTATCCTTTCACTTGATAAAGTATTGAGGATGAGGAATATTTGTTTATACTATTGTTTAAATTATTAAACGTTGCATTGCAACAAGCGGACCAGTCCAGGACTCAAATCAGCATCACAGAATGTGCTGACGGGGCAAATGACAATAACTTCAGTAGTGGAATATTAATGTGAATTCAGCATATCCTGGTCCTGGGCATGTGTGGCTAGCAGCACACAGTTGGAGTCCTGCCCATATTAAGCCAGTTAAGAGCTCTGATGGGTTTAGTGTGTGCAGATGGGTTGGACTTAGAGAATCCTCGATGGTGGTGCGGTGGTTCTCCTTGTGGCTGAGCAGTCGTTTCCTTTTTGATTTGTGCTATTGAATGAATGGGTGGCTTAAATGAAACACTTAGCGCGTCTCATATGCAGAGTACCTCGGGATCTGGCTGCTTGCCAGGCACCCATGCTGTTGTCATGGTGACGGAAGCAGCGGAATGCATCGTGCGTGCACGCGCGCGCGCACACACACACACACACGCGCACACCACCGAGTACACGTAAAGACACACTTGCTCAACTTCATTGACTTAAGTACACACACATGTACACACACACACACACACCCCTGACTGAGCTACATGCTGCCTCAATATCACTGTTCAGGGTTTTCCTTCTGCACTGTGGGGAAAATGATAATTGAGACCTTTAACAAAGAGGAGGAAGATCGTAGTAATTTGTTGTGGGTGGGGAACTATTAGAGGCAGTTTGGAGCATGCATGCGCAACTGGCGGCCCCCATCTTCACTTAATGCTGCCCACAGGTTCATATCTGAATACTGATTGTTTTTTTTCTTTAATGTCTTTTATGTCCATGCATTTGGTATTTTAGTTCATAAAGTTGACCTAACTGTGCAAAAGTGAAATTAAATAAAAAGGTTATTTTTCAGGATTCCAATTCAAAAATAGCAAAAAAAATATTCAGGATTTCAATTAAAATATACAAAAGTAGCTGATATAGTACAGTACAAGCTCAAAACGCGTCGCACTGCGACACATTTTGAGCTATTTTTGCTACGACAGTAATGAGCTATTTTTGCTACGACAATGCAATGTGGCCCTCTGGAGTGAGTGTGGAAGTATAGTGGTCCTCTCCATCGTCAAAGTTTCCCACCCCTGGTCATTCAGCATCCAGGGTTGAGTGTGTCTTGCTCCCTGGTTGGACGTAGCGCGTGGAAGGAACATGTTATTCCAACCAGTTCCTTTCCCCTCCATCAGGCGCCCCGGCTGGCCAGGGGGAGGCAGTTTAGAGACCAGGATTACTGCATGTTTTTGTGAGGGAACATGTAAACTCCACACAGAAAGGCCCTTTCGCCAACCCTGCCTCGGGTATGGGCACTGATGGCGCGGAGGAGGAGACATGCCGCCAGCACCCACAGTGCTGTAACTCTCTTAGTACAGGCATCAGTAGACAGTAGTAATGTACATTTGCAATTAAGCATATAACACACAAAAATATGATGGATACGATTAAGTAGTGATTAACTGACCGACCCCTCAGTCAGCCTCACACAATTGTCGCGTGCTTTTGAACATTGAACTGAGTAAAGACACACACACACACACACACGCACACATCCCACAGGCCTAATTTAATTTGAAAGGCACAAATGTTGTATTATTCCACAACAAGTTTGTTGTGTCCTCGCATGTTGCCATTAAGCACCTCTTTGAGGCCCTGAACAGATTGAGGGTTGACTAGTAATCACACAGAGTGGGAGGTTTATTGTTTTCCTATGTACACAACAAGCTGCCCTTGCATTGCAACACGATACAGAAAAAATATGCTCCCAAAAATCAGCCCCTGGGATAGAATGGACCTGGCCCGTGGGCTGCCAGCTTTACAACCTTATCTACATAATGCTACAGTTGCCATCCGTTCTGACCCATTCTTTGTAAATGCCCTCTAATTTTGCAAGTTTTGCAAATAAATATCTGCAGAATGGAAGATTGTAAAATAATTTTCTAATTTTTGAAGACGACAACCTCAGCTTTCTTTTGAGGTATGGTGGGCCGTCTCAGCTATAAGACAAAGTTTTGTCTTATTGTGATATTTGCGCATTTTGCAAAAGTCACCACAATAAAAGGGTCAATATCAGTGGCCTACAACTGTACATAGTGTTGCTGAGGCATGATGGATGAATTCCTCTGTTTTATTTATTTCTCATTTTTACAGAGAAAAGCACAGCTTTGTTATGAATGGAAATGTCTGTCGTACTGTATAGATCTATTTGTGATATAAGGCCTGATTTACCAGCCAAATCTAGCCTGAATCACATCTGTGTCACATCAAGATTAAAATCCGATTGGTCTTAACAGGTCACATGACTCATTTAAACAAATCAGATTCCAAGCTGGATGTGGTTCAGATCTGATTCAGACTGGATTTGGCAGCTGCCAGTGTAAATCAGGCCTAAGAGAAGCTTTGGAATGAAATCACCACCTCGGTTGGTGTCCTAACTTTCCTGCACCCCCCACCCCCACCCACCCTAAC